>JAUMHM010086196.1:0-11110 GCA_032362435.1 Melikaiella ostensackeni
ACTAGATTCGTATTCATTATGATAATGATTCCAAGTTTTGCAATTGATAATTTTACATCAAATTTACTTTTAATTTCCTGATATGATACTCGACAATAGTATTGCGTTGTGAGGTACAATTGGTGTAACGTGTAAGTAGCATGTGTTGTTATGATCAAAGTAAGTACAGGTAGGTCTTGTACTCATGTTTATGCTTCTGTAACGAGTAGCCAGGCTGGTCGTTTCGTTTTTCTTCAGTGATCAAGAGCCGGCGTCATAAATTTTTCATATGAGGTCACCAACTTTTGACTACTGAAGATGCTGTACATCTGTGAAAGGTTTCCTGCATTCTTCGGTGGCAAAGGCTCCTAAGGTTTCAACGAATTTGCCGTTGTCAGCAGTGAAGAGAGGTGCAGTGGCCAACGAGGATGTTGGTGGTCAGCAATTGTGTCACCGGACTCAGCACTTCTGCGGGAAGAAATGCGGAAGTAACTCAGCTGTCTCCGCATTTTGATAAGTTCATTGGTCTACATTTGTCTTCGAGACCAGGTGTAAGCTCATTCAGCTGTACTCACGTGTCACGTGAGTTATTGATGTGTTTGGTTTCAGACAAGCATCTGAATGCGGCAGAGGTGTGGTGTAAGCGTGGGCACACACTGCACGACCACGAAGGTCATACTGATCTCTTGCTTCGTTGTTGAAGTTTACAGTTCTCAGAATTGAGACTGCGTGGCTGAACCGTCTCGAATGCGAGGGCTTTGCCATCGAAGTCGTGGAACCATCCTGTCAGTCATGATGTGGCCTTGGCGTGTGTCAGCATGGAGAAAGGAGAATGTGTGTCAGGACATGTGTCAGAAAGGAGAAGTGTGTGTATTTGTGTGTATGTATTGACTCCAATTGTGTTTCGTCTTCGTCTCCTTTGAGTTATAATAATTATTCTTTATAGTGGTACAAAGTTACAGGAGCCATAACATTTATGGTTGAGTTTTCGAATTTTAACCTTTTAAGAAAATTGATCTAAAGAGAATTTACTAAAATGCATGAATGTCAAAGCTCTAAATATTTTGTTTTACATTTTAACCATATAAATTACTGTATTCAAGACCAAGTTTACGGCTTAATGCCCTTTATTGTTAAGATAAACTTAAAGAAACAAGAATTTTTAATGGAATCATTTCATATGACGAAATTTCGCAACATTTATCCTTTAAAATTAGTACGAGCGTTTTCTAATTATACAGTAATAAGTTTTTTAGAGACGACTACGTTACGAAAATTTTCGAAAAAGAGGGAGAAAAGGGATGAGACAACTTACCATCCTCACTTTTCTTGTCGCATTCTTTTTCCGTCCTTTTCTTCAGATTATTCAGATTAAATATGTATGGTTCCCAGTCATTTTGACCTTGAAATTTGATAAAGTTTAAACTCTTATCTAAAGTTTTTAATTGTTCAGACTTCCGCATAAATAGGCATTTATCAAATTAAATATTCATGGATATAATTTAATTCTCTCTGTTTCTCTTTTAACTAAAATTTCGACTAAACTTTAATTAAACTTTCATTTGTCACAATTTCCAAAACCTTAGACAAAAGCAATTGAAAATATAGGAAGCTTTAATATAATATAGCAATAATAATATAAATAATAGGTATTCAATAGATCTATTACAATAATATAATGTGTACACACACACACACACACACACACACATTAATATGTAGATAATAATATGAATAACAGGAATGAATATAAGAAACAGTACATTTATTTTTACTGAAATGTAATTCTTTCAACATGATTCTTCATAGCGTTGCCGGTTCACGATCTTTCAAGTAACAACGATATGAAAATCATGCTGACAGAGCACTTACATGTTTTCGCAGCAGCACGTTCTTCTTAAGGTTTGTTCTCGTGTTGGTAATCCGTGGAACTGCATACGTGGGTCCATCATGCTTTAGAATCCATGTTGTCGGGTGTTGTTGTCTCATTGATGGCGTTCTAATTACCTGATGGGAGGAGTCCTATTTGTCTTATCGCTGGTCGGGTCACATTGCTTGCGTTGGCAGCCATCATGAAGCTGTGACGTCACTGCATACAATCGTGGCTCTGCTTATCTTATCCGCTTCTCACTTACCATCTTGTCGGGTGTTGTTATCTCGCAGTGGGCGTTCCGTCAGTTATTCAGGTGGAGTTTCACTGTACTCGGAATGCATTACAGCACACCTTTTCGGCCATTATGCTTGTCCTTCAGTGTTTATTCTGCTGATACGGCGACGAGCCTTTCAGTGATGTAAGTGCGCATTTTGTCAGCCAAACTCAAGCGAAACAAACTTGATCTTATGTTCTTGCTTTCGTTCGATAGTTAGATGCACGCCTTTTCTGAATGCTATTAGAATTTACGATGGTTTTAATACTGGTTACTGGGTTGCGCGTCTGCGATGTTGATATTTCTCGATTGTTGCTGCATTGTGCCTCCAGAGTGGCATCACTGGATAGGTGTTTCATTTCTCTGTCATCCTTAATCTGCTGTGTCTTAGGTCTTATTTTGGAATCTTGACATGTTTTGGTTGTTACTTTTCTTGCTTTGCATATTGCCATTAATAATATTAGTAGAAATGTTTCAAAAGATGCTCCAATCATAATGTGTTTCTTCTTCTTGTTATTGTGTTGTTGTTCGAAACTGCGAAGTTGATTTTCAATTTCTTCTGAGAATCTTCCATTTTAAAATTCTTCCCAGTTTGTGGATGGTTGGTGTCACATATATGGGTTGGTTTGCTTCGCAGACAGTGTTGTAGGTATTTTTTATACAGGAATTTCGGTATTCTTGATTGGATTCTCATTTTCTTTGTTTATTCTGTTGATTTTAGTTGTCAGGGTGTCCAATTTCACTTTGTTTCGGCAATATTATTTCGTTGATACCGGTTTCGTCATTCTGGTCGATATGTCGTAGAATTTTATTGGTAGGAATTTGTTGAATAAAATTTCCAATATCCAAGAAAGGTATATTCCTCCAGTAATTTTGCGCCAAATGGATGGATTTCAGCTTCTCGTCAAATAGCCCGGAGTTTTCCTTTTTTCGGGCTCAACTTCGTACTGCGCTGGACTTCCTGGGATGATTGAGAGCAGAAGGAATAATGTCTGCTTCCACCTGGTAAACCTCGAAGTCGAAATTAGGCACTCCATCTATGTATTGAAAATTACGTTAGTAAAATTTCTTTTAGAGAAAAAGGAAAGGAAAATGCAATCTGTGAATCCTTTTTCTTCCTTTCGTTTTTCTCTTTCCAATTTATTCTAAACTCATGTGAATTTTGAAAATGTGTGAATTATTTTATATTGATAATTTTGGCAGGGTTAAATATTTTTGTTAGAACGAAATTGCTAAATTTTTGTAAACTTATATAATGTTATGGGTAATTTTATGGTTGTTTTTACAAAATTCCTTGTCCTTCGAATTCGTTACTTCTTCCTTGAATCCCATTGTTGCGGCTTAATTCTGCCCTTTGGGAACGTTGAGTTTGCTTCTGTACCTGTTTAAAAAAAACGTACGAGAATAAGATGTTTATGGTATTGTTATTCAAGAGCAAGCTTTTGATGACGTCCCGATTGAATCTCCGTGACTCAAAACTTTAAGAGAAACGATTTTTCGAGTCACGTATAAATTGTGCAATCCGATCCTTCAATTTTCTCTCCTCAGGTTATTGAAATGATCGTGTTCCCTAAGCACCGTATATATTTTATAGCGGCCACTAGAAGTTGTTACATTTCGACCTAATTTTGGCTGTTTTTCTTTGATATCTTGAGAGTCAATCGCAGGGATAGTGAATTTACTATCAGAGGAAGAGAAATGTGGTCAATTTCCTTCCGAATCTGTTAAATTTTCTGTGCACTTATTTGGGTATGAATTTACTGTAAGAATGTTGGTGACTTTTGTTTCTAACGGAGGTGATTCGCTAGTGATGGGTGTACTTGTGTTGTCAGCCTTAGTTAATTCTACTTTAGGTTTGATAACCAGAGGTCTGCTACATTCATGTGACTGTGTAGGGCCTTTTAGTGGATCTAATTCTTTTGCAATTTTGATAGATGGCTGAAAAGTGGTTTAAAAAACTGAGAGTAATTTATAGTTTGATGGACTTTCTGATTGAGATGCAATTATTACGTTTTTTTGTTCTTCAAATTTAGGCAATACTGATATCCCTTTATAATCGGTTATATTTTCGAGTGCATTTATTGATTCTTCATCAATAAATGGTACAGGTTTCGTGAGGTTAGAATGGGTGACCATATGGTTATGCCAAAATGAAATGTTGACCTTTTCTTGTCGGAGATATTCTAGTCCTAAAATTTCATCTGTAGGAATAGGAAAATCTGGCGATACAACGTGAATAGTTACCATAGATTTCTCTATGGGAAGTTTTATAGTGCCTATAGTGGAAATTCGAATTTGTGATAGTTACGCGATCTCGAAAGATTCATTCTCTGACACTAGTAGCTCTTCTCTCAAGGAATCTAATTTTATTACATTTATATCAGCTCCAGTGTCTACTAAAAATGAAACTTTTGATTTACTGAAATAAGTGGTAGAAAATTCTACTGCTGGGGATTCTAGATTGAATTTTGTGTGGAAGACTTTTCTAACTTCATTAGAATTCTCACGCTCGTCGGACGCTCTTCCTGCGCCTCGTCCGTCGCTGCGTCCGTACGGCGAGCGGAACTGTAGTTTGAAGTGTCGTTGTTCGATGGACTAGGAGATTGTGAGCGAGGTGGAGTGTTTACAACTCCACGCAAATGATAGGGATTAGGATATTCAGTGGTTTGTCTAGGAGTAGTTGGGAAATGGGGATAAAGGTTGAATATGTACGGATATTCGTATGGAGGAATATAGTTATGCGAAAAATGAGAAAATTCAGGACAATGAGGATTTCTGGATTCTATATAATAGTTGGTGGAATAAGGGGGATTCAAATGATGTCGTGCTTCATACTCGAGCGCAACTTTTAATGCGGCGTCTAAACTTTGGGGGTTGCGTGCTTTTATCAGGCCTGAAATACTGTCCGGCAAACCTCGCTTGAAGGCTTCTAGAGTACAGTCATTAAGAGGGAGTAGTAAATGTTCCACGTTCGCATATTTATCTTCAAGAGCCGCTTGAGTACTTGATTCTAAAAGAATAACTCGATCGAAGAATTCACTGACCGTTTCTTCACGGTTCATTCGTATGGTTGAAATTTCGTGTGAGTACCATGAGTACGTTTCACGGGGTGCGAATCGCTTTTTTAAGCGTTTGATTAAATCATTAAGGGTTGTAAAACTTTTCCCATGAATACTATTTCGAGCCGCCCCTTTTATTCGGGCTAATACCGCCTTGAGATACTGTGGTTCACAGTTAGCCGGCACTGAGAATTTTCCGTTTATTATGTCTTGTATAAAATCTCTAACGGGCATATTTCTACCATCATAACTGGGGACGTTTGCTACCCCTTGTTGTATGGCGAAACACTCAGCCATGGATGTCATCATGGCCTCACTGAGAGTGTGATTGATATCGCCGGTAAATTGAGTTTCATTGGGATCGTTAGGGATTTTGCGATATGCTTGCTTGAAATTGAGGGTAAAATCTTTTATTTATTGAAAATGTTCAAAAAAGAGTCATTATAATTGTGGAATTCTGTCACGTCTCGAGCAAAAAGGCGAGGGAAGTTTGGAAAATTGAGAAAGAGAGAGACCAGTGTTGCTGATTACGTCAGGTTGGTAAGGCCTGACAAATTATTTGTTTGTGGGATCCTTACGCAGAGTTGAATTGCTAGAATAAGGGGTGACACTTCACGTGTAATTCCATTTACTGACCGAGCGATACACGAACCGTAATCGCGATCGTCGATGCTTTAAAGGGCGCTTTGCCTGGTCAATTCAATCTCGTTTCTTACTAATACGATGACCGCGATCGTCGATTCTTTAAAGGGCGCTTTGCCTAGTCAAGGTGCTTCGATTACGAGACAGTGTTAACAGTTTAACTGATTGGAACTAAAGACAACCACCAGGGGTTAGTCCGGAGTTTATAAAGTGGATCATTTCCTTTTAGTGGGGTGATCATTGCAAATCTGTACCAAAGCACGTCCCGTCGTAAATCTGTACCAAGGCGCGTCCCATCGCAAATCTGTACGGAAGCATATCCCGTAATATGAAACCTGAATCAACCGATTCACACTCGATGAAGCGCAATTAAAAATGTCTCTTTTATGATACATTATCTTTTATTTTCTTGCCTTTCCTTAATCCTTAAAATCTATTATGTTGGATGGAAATACATTATTATGTATTTATATTCTTTTTTGTATTACAATACTCTTAATTAATTATTCTTTCGAATCAAACCTCATCCTATGATATGCACACATGTACATAGCATATTCGCACATAATCGATCTTTTCACAGTTTACTTCATTAGAAATATGGATAATTTTGCAGTTTTGATTCTACAACCTTCGGTTAAAATTGGGTGTCCTCAGGTAAGTGAAAGATATATTTGTTATTCACGCACATATTCATGTGTACATCTATCTCTATGTGATATAATTATTTCAATCTATGGTCGATATATTGTATGTTGAAGTAATTGTACTTCGACTTTTGATACAGTTTTATACGAAGACTATTGTATCAACAACAATTTGCCTTCTCGGTTAAAAATGGATAAATCAGTGCCCGGTACTACCGGTGAGTATTAGTTTACCTGTGTGCGCAATACGCGTCCTTTTTTCTTTTGCGAGTCCGTCTTCATTGTGTGATTTGTACTTCGGTATTGCAAAATGACAATTCCTTCAAGCCGCTCCGATTCATTTGAAGTGTTTTTAAACGAACTTTTTGAGGAACCGTCGCGTCCTTTATCTAACTTTTTTTTTGCTGGGAATGTTGATAAAAACACTTATGAGAATACAAATTCTGAGTTTGGAACTTTTGAATCATCCATTCAAAATTTTGATTTAAACTTATTGGATTCGGTTCCAGAAGCGAGTGATAACATTTCGACTGTTTTGAAATACGATAGTGCAAAACTTCGTTTATCCGAAATTGAAAATGCCTTGGGAATTTTTCAATTCGCATTTCGGAAATCCTCACCCACAACCGCGCAGTGAGTATTTCATCTCTGTGTCGTGAATATTTGGCTTTATCGATTCCTGAGAAGGACTTTGTCGTGATTCGACAATTAGATCATAGGCGCGGTGGTGTTCTTTCACGCGTTTCTTCCCTATTGTTATTTTAAGGTTTTTCCAGAAATCCTAGGAGAGTTTCATCTCGGCGTCTCTCAGTTAAGGAGTTTCATTCAAAATTGCTGAGCCTGGGCACGGCATTAAGTTTTTATTCGGCCGTTTCTCGAGCTCCGCAATCTGATATTGCAGCACAGAGCTCATATTCTTTGAATTGTTCGACGAGAGGCAAGGTCGGCAAGCGGGGGCGAGGACGTCTCAGAAAAGTCCGAGGCGCCACACAGTCTAAGGCTTCACTTACGGAACTCCAAGAGGCGAAGAATTTGTTGTATCAGTGTGCTGATGAGATCTATGATCTCATCAGTCACCATCTGTCGCCGCGGACTGTCCTCAAATCTCGACTGTGCACACATGTGCAAGCTGAATCTTCGGTTTGTCTGGGGTAAGATTTCAACGATTGTTTTTCACTTCTTCTCACACGTTGCTCTTTTCTCGGTCTTGTTCCTTTTCTTCTTAGTTTTATTTGCACTTCTTGAGTGTATTTGTGTCTCTTATTGTTCGAACTGCCTCATTTTTACCATTGTTTCTTCTTCTTCTTTCAGTGTGGAAGGCGCGAGTGACAGATTCTGTCTGTGTGGGCGCTTTGTTCACATGATGGGTGCCGAGCACTCCTGTAAATGTGGATACGTGCTTCGAGACCGCACAGGTAGTTAATTTCTTGATGCGCATCTCCCTTGTTGATTATCTGTTACTTGTTCTCCTTTTCCTGTCTTGTTTTCTTTTTTTTTTTCATTAAAATTTTTCTTCTGCGGGTTTCCAGTTCTGAAAATCGAGGAGGTGTGGTGCTCTTGTGGGTATGCCGTTTCTCCGTTTGCAGGCGGAATCTTTTTCTTATCGCCGTGGGATCATGTTTCTTGAGCTGGCTGCCATAATGGATAGTGACGTCACTGTATGCAGTTGAGGCTTGCTTCGTTTCATCTGCTTCTCACTCGACATTTTGTCCTCATCTTCTTGTAGGCGTGATTATGTTTACAGAGTTACATTTCATAGCAAGTAGCCATCAATGTAGCGATACCATCTTCCTTCATTCAGAATGATGTCATTAGGAGGTGGGATTTGATGTAAGGCGATCCGCTGGATATAATTTGAGCAGGTTGCATAATGTGTAGCGGCGGCCATACTTCTACGTCTGCTGCAGGTCTTTCCTTACTCCCCATTTTGTCGGGTCGCGTAACTAACTTATATTTGATATGTAATTGAGATTGAAATTGAAATTTTCGATTTCTTGTCCTCCCTCCTTAAAATGATTCATCGTCCTGGATGAATTTTGAAAAAATAGAATTTTATGCTACTTGAATGGTGGTTACTGGGATGCGCGCCTGTGGAGATGGTGCTTTCTGCTCGCGACTGCAGTGTGGTATAGGTGCGTCATGTTATAACAGGGACTGAAGTTTTATTTCTGCATTATCATTATTATATGGCTTTATTGAATTGATTTTTAATTTTTGACATGTTTTTCTGATTAGGTTTCTGCCACAATATATTGTTTTTAGCAGCATGATTAGAGAAATTCCAAATGGTGTACCAATAATTGTATGATTTTTAAATCTATGGTAATATTGTTGTTGTTCAAATTCCAACAATTGATTCTCAATTTTTGTCAATTACTCTCCATTATGCAATTTTTTTCGGTTTTTGTTGGTTGGTTTTGCCATTATCGAATTTGAATATTAAGAAATTCTGGAAATTCAGCGATTACAGTCGATATTTTAGCTAAATTTAGTGAGACTTCTGGGCTGTTTATATATATATATATATATATATATATATATATATTCTTCATTGTTTTTATAAACGTTTATTCCAGCTATAGACGTAGTTTTAGTTCTTGCAATGCATCCGGTTCTTAGTCTTAGGATTCAAGAATCAGATATATATCCTCGTTCCGTATTTTGGTTTGGGCAATGAATGCTGATTAGTTCCGGCTCTTTTGTGGAATATAACCAGGCTTGTCTTGAAGAAATCCGTGTCCAAAATGTGTTATCTCCTAAATTAATTCTGACGTCACATTTTTGGAAAGCTTCCATAGTAGGTTTAATCAATAGTGGAATTTCACAAGATGAGCTGGCTGAAGTTGAATATATGGGTTCAGTTGTTTCACAAATAGTATGATATATGGTTTTTGTACAAGATTCATGATATTCTTGGTTTACAAGAAAATATGTGTGTCGTAGGTACTGGAAATTCGTAATTTCCTGCTTCAGCATGTATTTCAGTTACAATTTTCGAAGAAGATAATTTGAAATTAATGCTGGATGTACTTTCTTTTCTCGGACATTTAATACTATTTTAGTGAACTGTACTAAAGTATTGTATAAATGATCGCACTCATCTTCGACATTTGATGCCCATTCTCTCAAGGATCTATAGTATATTATATTATCCCAAGTCTTTTCTCGCACTTGTACTATATAGTTCTTATGGTTTCATTAAGAATTTTTTGGAACTTTTGAATTTCTGAGTTCTTTGTACGTAGTTCTTCATAAATATGTTGGAATTCAGCTCCGATAATATGAGTTTGTTGCCTCATAATTCTACTAATATTGTTTTGTCTCTCATGAAGTTCGTTGATAGAATGTGTATATTCTTCGCCATCTTCTGAAGTAAGCAATCCAACTACGGGCCCCAGGACTGATCCTATGAATCCGAGTATAGGTGCTTTTTCCTTTTTTATTGTTTTGGGGTGGATGTTATCGTCTGAATTGTGATACAGAATTTCTTCAAGTATTCTTTGTAGATATTCATGTTCCGCTTGAATTCTGTTGAGTTTGGTTATTTAAGTGTCAGTTTTTGCTGTTTGACGGCAGTCTTCCTTCATGGCAGTTTTCTTGAAGCAGGTTTGATGGGTGTTGTTGATATCTTGTAAGATATCCTTGTAGTGAAATTGATACCTGAAGTTCCCAATGTCTATATATATGACAATTCTCCCATACGTTTGAGTCAGTCGTAGTGATTCCATCTTCTCATAAAAAATACCAGTGTTTCTCATTAAAGGTTGGAGCTCGTACAGGGCCGGGCTTTCTATGGTGTGCGAAAATAGGAAAAACAACAACCATTTCCATTTTATGGAGAGTAAATCCATCAGTTCCATCTGCACATTGAAAAGTATGTTAATAAATGTTGTAAATTATATTATGCTATCTCCTCTATTCATTTGTAAGAAATATAGAAAGAGGAAAAAAGGCGACCTCCATATTCCCTTCCTTCTTTCCTTCGCACTTCTTTATTTCAGTTATTACACACGAATTTTGATTTGGTCCGTAATCTGTCCTTTATTTTTGAGTCAACAATGTAATGTAAATGTATATTGCAATAGTTAACCAATATAATTGGTAATGAAAGATTTCAAAGGGATAAATAAACCAAATTTGAATTAACTGGCTCTTCTGGAGGACCCCAGAAGCCTTCCCCGGTAACATCGTTAGATTCGATTGGATGTTTATTCATTTTGATTGTTTTACGACAATCTTTCATTACATGCCCCCTTAGATAACAGTATTCAGGTATTGTATGAGTATCAGGTGTTGTATGAGAACATTGCAAAAGGTAGTAGTCTATCCCAGTCATCATAGTTATCCGCATAGATCTCATATAATAGATTAGTAAAGCATGGCTTCGTTCCAAACCTCCATCTGACAAGGTCTATATCCCGACGTTGTTATTTGTTTAATTCAGAATATTTCAGATCATTTTCTTAACAAGGTGCTTACGAAAGCACTTCCTCGATCGGTTAATATGGCTTTTGGGGCACCATATTGACTGATCAAATTTTTAGTTGAGGCATGCGCTATTGTGGTTGCGGTTATATCTGGTATAGCTACTGCTATACAGTATTTTGTTAAATTATCTTGAATAGTAAGAATGTGT
>JAUMHM010086197.1:0-11110 GCA_032362435.1 Melikaiella ostensackeni
ACGACCCGGATGACAAAGAATAGCACCACTGCGGAGATATGAACGTAGGTCGGATACTTTTCGGACACACCTCGTAAATCAATATAAATATTTGATTTTTTCTTCTTGATTCTGAATGATTTTTGGGTTCTATTTCGAAATCCGCCAGAAAATTTAAAAAAGTTGAAAAATTGAAAATTTTGGTACCAATGTGGTGCATATTTCCCATAAGAGGTTACCTTGAGCCCTCGTGGGCCCCTCGCAGTCCCATGTGGAAAAATTTCATGGCAGTCAGGTTTGGCCTAGGTCTGGCATTATATAGACTGTCTAGTCTAGAAGGAATGATCTGGCCCAGGACTGACTTTATCTAGACCGTCTAGTCTGGAAGGTCTGGTCTGGCCCAGTTTTGGCGCTGCTCAGCTATTCATGGACAAAGGAAGTTTTAAGTTCGGTCTGGAAGGTCTGGTCTGGTTCAAGACTGGCGCTGATTAACTAACCCAGAACAAGAAAGTTTTAAATTCGATTAGTAAATTTTTCCTTGACATATTTCAAATATGTTATAGGGGTTCTGAAATGTTACAAAATATAACATTTACACTATCAAAACAAGATTTCTTTTCTTATCATCTTGATATTATGGTCTGGATCAGGTTGGACTCTTATTAGCTAGCCAAGAACAAAAAATTATAAGTTCTGTCTGGAAGTTCTAGTCTGGCCCAGAACTGGCGCTGATCAGCTATTCAAGAACAAAAAAAGTTCTAAGTTCGGTCTGTAAGGACTCGCCCAGGTCTGGCCCTGGCCTGGCGTTGATCAGCTATCCCAAAAAAAAAAATACTTCTAAGTTCAATCTGCAAATTTTTTTTGGACATATTTAGAAAAAGTTACAAGGAGTTTAAAATGATAGAAAATAAAATATTCACACTATAACAGCAAAAAAATTTTTTCCTATCACATTGACATTCTGGTTTGGGCCAAGTTTGGCACCGATCATCTAAGTACACTCATAGTGAAAAATTATTTTTTTCCAAGTCATTGAAAAAAAAGTTTCTTCCCAAGCAATTAGTATTTAATGCTCAATCGTTCCCAATCGGGTCTAATTATTTTCTTTTGCAAGGTAGTCCAACTAGTGGCTGACAGGCCTTTAGCTAGTTGCTGATCAGCCAATAACTAGCGGATGATCAGCCAATCACCAGCGGCTGACGAGCCAATAACTAGCGGCTGACCAGCTAATAGCTAGCGGCTGATGACTTATTAACTATCGGATGACCAGCCAATAACTAGCCGCTGATCAGTCATTAACTAGTGGCTGAACAGTCAATAAGTAGCGGCTGATTAGCCATTAACTATCGAATGAGCAGCCAATAAATAGCAGCTTATCAGCCATTAAATAGTGACTGAACAGTCAATAACTAGCTGCTAATCAGCCATCAACTATCGGCTGACCAGCCAATAACCAGCGGCTGATTAGCCATTCACTAAGAGCTGACCAACCAACAAGTAGCGGCTGATCAGACATTAACTATCGGCTGACCAGCCAATAACTAGCGACTGATCAAGCGGTCTGGCCTGGGACTAGCTGAAAAAAACGTTACACTTTTGGCCAGGGCTAGGTTAGACCATATGGTCAGCGTCAAGACTGGAAACCAGACGGTCTGGTCTGGGCCGGGCCAGCGCCAGAAGATTTTTCCACACGGGGTTGCCCGACGGTAAATTCTGAATTTTCAAAAATACCTTAAATAATATCTTTAATAATCGTCGCCTTATCATTTTAAAGCATTTTCAATAACTATATATGTATTGCTAATATGTTTGTAAAATGAAATAAAAATATATTGGCACCTCGACCGGGACTTGAACTCATGTCCAGCATATTATCAGACTTCCGTCCTTCTTTTTAACCAACCTACCACAATGTTTATACCTTTCTTTCAAGCAGATACTCCGCAAAAGACAATTTATAACAACAAAAGAACCATTTGATTGTCGTAAATTGACTCTTTGAACATAGAAATTTCAACCGATCGACCATAAGGACAAACGAGCAGGGCCCTCGTGGGTTTTCCCTTACAGATTGTCGCATGGGCTCATGACGTGGGCCAACATTCCAAAGAGGGCTAAGCGGGGCCTTTTCCACACGGAAAAAATTAAAATTGAAAATATGTCTGCGACGAAACGCTGAAAATTGAATTGTCGTTTAAAAAATAAGAATTTACAAATTATTAACTATACTTGTCAAAATTACACCATTTCAATTTTCATTGGAAAATCAAAACTTATGGAAGGGAAAAATCGAAAATTCAGAATTTATCACGAAAATTCAGCACTTAACACGAAAATTCAGAACTCTGAAATCGCGGTCATTAAAAATTGAAGAAATTATTCAATTACTGACGTATCAATTTCAGATAGTTCAATTTAATTCTATTTTGATTGTAAACAGAATTTTTTTTTTAACTTTTTAATTTAAAATCATTTCATTTTTAAGACTTCGTTCAGAATTATTATTTATTCTTGGAATGTCTCGATCAAATATTTTTCAATTTTAAATGATTCAAATTAAAGAAATTATTCAATTACTGACGCATAAATTTCAAATAGTTCAGTTTAATTCTATTTTGATTTTGAACAGCAAAATTCTTTACTTTTTAATTTAAAATCATTTTATATTTAAGACTTTGTTCAGAATTATTACGTATTTTTGAAATCTCCCAATCAAATATTTTTCAATTTCAAATGACTCAGGTTTTTCAATCTTCAACTAAAAATCGGACAATCCAATGATATTACATTGATAATTAAAAATTTGAAATATATATACAAAACAAGATCGCTATGATTCCAATTCTTGTAATTGCAAAACTTCAAGCCTTTGAATTCAAAATTGCTTTTTTTCAAGTTGAGTTTGAAGTGTTCAATATTTTGGAACATTTTTCAATGAAAAATAATTCAATTTTTAATGCCTTGTTCTAAAATCTTCTCATTTTAAGGCTTGAATCTGACAAATCAATTTCCTAATTTTTCATTGCTTTGGAATTATTCTAGAGGCAGTCAATTAAAAACTGTTTAATTACAAATCCTTTCAACTGAAAATTTCAATAATATAGCTTCTCAATTTGATATTCTACGATTACGAAGAATTTTAAAAACCAAACAATTTTGTGCGTTTAAAATTGAAATCAAACAATTTAGAATATTTAAATCTAAAATTATTCACTATAAAACTGACTATCAAAGCTTTCAATACGAAATTTTGCAAATTTGAAAGATATAATAGTGAAATTGTCCTCAGATTCTTAATGTTTGAATTTGAAACTATCACTGATTCGGGAGGATTTCAATTTCAAATTGTTGAATCATTAAGGCTATGAATTAAAAATTATTGTACAATATTAGCAATCAAATTTTAATTATAAATCTAAAATATTTCAGGGTGGTCTCTGAAAACCTATTAAATGTTTATTTTTACAGTAAATAATGAAATTTTGATATTTTAATCTGAAGGTATTTAAAGAGAAAAATCAAAGCTTTTCTTCCGGTAAAAAAAAGAAAAAAGGTCTGTCAATGCAAAATGAGTCAAATCAAAAGTCAAAACCTCCAAAAAATTAAGAAATTTCAAATCAAATAATTTAAAATTAAAGCTTTTGAAGCAAAAAAACTTCAGATTCAAGGCATAAAAAATTAAACTGTTTTAGAATTGCGCATTCAAAGCTGTAATTTTAAATTGAAATTGTAGAAATTCCAAAGATTCTTATATAATTAATAACTATCATATCATGTAGTATCGAGTGAAATTTAAAGTGACTGTATAGACTTTTGTACTAAAAAATGTGATTTATGCCCAAAACAAGACATCACTGTCATTTTCGCCGTTCAGAATTGAAAAATTTTCAAATATTCTGAACATTCAATGTTTAATTATTTTAGAAACGTCGGAAATTTCATGCTATCTAATTGGAAACCTTCGAAATTAATGAACTCAAACTTGAAGCGTTAACAACTAAACAATTCCAAACTTCCAAATTCAAATTTTTAAATTAGATATCACAGTTCTTATCACTTTAATAAAAGGGTTGGATTATTGTTTAAAAAATGAGATAAATTGGCGATAGCTTAGATAGCACGAGGGCAGATTTTAATCAAAAGCGAGTTCGAGCTTTGCTTGGGATTGATCCATTTTTTACGAGGGTTTTTGCCAGAGGGGGTGAGAGTTTGTTAATAAAAGTGAAAGCATCGCAGATTTCAAATCCATCGACATCGTCGTTTTTATTAAAATCTAGATTTAACTTCATCTATTTTCAATTGCCTACTTTATTTATCAGGAAATATTCTAGAGCTAGCATTATTATATGCGCTAAGGCGCGCGGGAAACAGTAATTAATAATTAATAATGTTAAATTGTGTCGATAACTTGGTCTGATTATTTTTGAAGAAAAGAAAAAATCTACCTCGTTCCAGATTTAAACCAGGAACGACGACTTTGTAACAGTTCATTGTTTTCATGAGTCAAACGTCATTTGGGTCAGTTTAAGGAATAAATTATACACATTTATATCTTTTATGATTACTGTCTGCGTTGACATAATTATTATTTCAAAAATTATCAGCTGCACACATTTTTAATTATCATCGAAACTAATCTCAGCACAAATGAATTGTAAACGATTAAAAAAGTAAAAGAATTACTGCAAACGGGAAATGATGAAGATTATTAGTATTGGTAATACGTTAATTTCGAAAATATCACTTTCCAATTATTAATTTTATAAATTTAAATTATAAGCAATGAAAAAGTACCGACACAGTAAAGGTTTGACCTATTCATACTTTTATGAGTGAAATGTTTTTTGAGTCAATCGAAAGAATTAATTTACCATCAACATGTATAATTTCTACTCTAGATTAACATAATTATTATTTTTAAATTTGAAACTCTTAATTTCACAATTTATTTATAATATTTAAATTCCTCGATAACCCTTCAAATATTATTAAATCACTTCAAATCTTTATAATCCGTTGAAATTCCATAAAATCGTGGAAAATTTATTAAAATACATTGAGAGCTTTCAAAATCCCTCAAAATCATCGAAATCCTTGGAAATATTATTAAATTCGTTCAAATTCCTTGAAATCATTTATAACATCCTAAAACCTTGGCCCTTTAAAATCCTTGGAAATTCCGTGACACTTTTTAAATCTCGTAGAACCTTTTAAAATACCCTCAAATAATTCAAATCTCTTGAAATCTTTTGAAATCCCTTGAAATTTTCTCAAGTTTTTGAAAATTTATGAAATCTTTTGAAATACACTAAATTTCAAATTCCTTCAAATTCTTGAAATATATTGAAAATTCTTTAGAATAAATTAAAATACTCTAAAATCTTTAAATTCCATTGGGATCCCTTCAAATTCTGCAAATCTTTTAAAAATTCCTTGGAAACTCTTAAAATGTCCCAAAATATTTTAAATTCTTAAAAATCCTCGGATATACCTTGGAATCTTTTAAAATACCCTAAAACCTTATAGGTCGTATAAAACCCTTCTAATTTTTTCGATACTCTTTTAAATTGTATGCCATTTTTTTAAATACATAAAAATCATTAAAATCCTTGGAAATTCCTTGAAATTTTTCAAATCTCTTGAGATCTTTTGAAATATTTCATATAATATTTATAATATTTATAATACATATAATAATCATAATATTCATAACATTTCAATATTTCATTTTAAATATTCCAAATCCTTTAAAATCTTTTGAAATTCCTTGAAATTTTTTTAAGGTTATGAAATTTCTTGGAATCATTTAAGATATCCTAAAATATTTAAAATTCTTTAAAATCTTTCTACACGAAATCTAATATAATTTCTTGAGATCCCTTTCAAATCACTTCAAATTTCTAAAATCTATTGAAAATTCCTTAGAATCTTTTGAAATATCCTACATTATTTAAAATGTTTTGAAATACCTTTAAATCATTGAAAATTTCTTCAAATTTTCGCAAGCATTTGAAATCCCCCAATTTTTGTGAATAAATACTCTGAAACCCATTAAAATATGATAAAATCCCTTAAAATTCCGTGAAATTACATAAAATCTGATGACATTACTAAAAGTACCTTGAAATATATTGGAAATTCCTTGAAATCTTTCAAAATATTCTAGTTTCATTTTGAATCTGCCAAATTTTAATTCCTCTAATTATATAAAACTTTTAATTTCGAAAAAGAAACGGAATTTTTGAATTTTTACGTTTTCAAATCTGTAAATTTTCAATTTTCAAGTCTATAAATTTGATATTGTCTCATTTTTTCGCACTTCAAAATTAAATTTTTTTAATTTTATACGCTGTAGGTTTGAAAATGATCCACATGTAAAATTAAATTATTTTTAGTTTTAAATGCTTGAATGCTTTCCATCCAAAGGAGTTTGAAATTAAAGGATTCCAGTTTGAGATAATTTAATCTTGAAAGTTGCAATCTGAAAACTGATCAAGAAGATTTAAAATTCTAAAATTTACGTTTTTAAAAGATTTAAAAAGGGAAAGTCATGTAATTTTCATAATATATGAATTCATTCTGACTTTTTTATATAATAAACTAAGAAGGTTAAAGACTCCACTTATGCTTTTAATTAAAAAATTGTAATTATAATAACTTTTAGAAAATAAATTATTTTCTTTGAAACTAATATCAGAAGTCAAAAATGTTTAAAGGAATCTTTTTTATTTCAAGTATTTTAAGTAAAAAAATGAAAAACTCATTAACTGAAAAAGAAAAGTAAAGAGCCTAAGTAAAACATTGAATATATTTATTTCAAAAATATTAGTTTCAAATTATAAATTTCATTTTCTTGTGCATTTTCGAAGGTTTGAAATTGATTCCAAGGAATTTCATATATTGTCAATTGAATATGATTTCATTTTACACTTTGCTTTCAAACTTTAATTGAGCAAACCAATTACGCCTTCCAATTCAAAATTATTTAATTTAAATTTTCAAATAAGCAAATTTGCAAACTTCAAATTTGAGATTATTCAATTTTGAACGTTTTCATTTCAAAATCCTTCGAAATTTTATAATTCTAAAGTCAATTTGAAAATTTTCAATTTAAGCAGTTTTTCAGTTCGAACTTATTAAATTTTAAATTAAAAGAGTTTGAATGCTTATGTTCCTATTTTCATACTTTGAATCGCAAATTCTTCAAATTCCAGCACTTTATAAATTTGAAATTATTTAAATTCCTTTCGACTTGAGATAGTCCTATTTTCGAAATTTGAATCTAAAATTACTCAATTTTGAAGGTTTCCAAATTGAGAATTATTCGAATTTAAATCCTTTGATTTGAAATTGTCCTTTTTTTAAAATTTTAATCTGATATTATTCAATTTTAAAGGTTTTCAATTGGAACTGATATAATTTCAATTTTTTTTTCATTTTGTAATGGTTCACTTTTCAGATGTTTTCAATTTCAAAACCTTTGAATTTGGAAATTAGAGAGAAACTTCAGAATGATTAATTTTTGTACCCTTTTATTTAGAACTGATACAATTTCAAATCCTTCCATTTGAAATTATTCAATTTGGAATCACTTTAGTGTGAAATTTTTGATTATTTAATCTGATATTATTCAATTCTGGACGTTTCAAATTTGAAAGTATTCCAAACTGTTTAATTCGAAACCCTTTCAAGTCCAAATTTTACGATTTTCCTATTTTAAAATTTTTAATCTGATATCCAATTCTGAATGTTTTCTATTTAAAATCGTTCAGAATTGTTTAATTCTAAACGCTGTCAATTCAAAATTATTAAATTTCTAAAGTTTTTAATTCGAACTTATTCAGTTTGGGAAAACAAAAACTCACAATTGATAAAATTGTAAGTATTATTTTGAGGAATTTGAATGCAAAAATGTTTAATTTGAAGCACTTTCAATGTTCAAATTATTCATTTTGGGAAAACACAGTTTATAATTACTATCCAAATTTGCATTAATATTCTAAAATTCAAAACTTGTATTTTTACAATCCATTTATAAAATTTGAATTTCTACCGCCAAAAAGTTAACAGCGCAGTAAACTTATAAGTTTTTCAAAGTTTTATGTGTAATATTACTTTTGTGTTAGTCTTAAGAGTTTATAAGAATTTACAATTACTATCAACATTTGCATAGTTGAAATTGATCAGGAGTACCAATATTTTTAAATTACTATTTAAATGTCAACATGACATCAACTGTAACTTTCTGAAAGTAAACCAATCTCAAAATAAAGTAATAAAAAACAAAAGCATTACTATGATTGTAATTCTTAATTTCACAGTTTAATCACTTCAAGAAAAAAATTTGAGAGGCATTGAGTTCAAAATGTTCACTACAGAACATCATCAAATTTCAAATAATTCAATTTTAAATGTCTAGTTCTTGCATGGTTTTATTTTCAAGGATTTTGAAGTATTTTTCGAAGAATAATGTGGAAAAGGGCTTTCAAAATTGAAAAAGTTACTTTGAAAATATTCAGTTTTTAATGTTTCTACAAAATTTTTCAATTGTGAAGGATTTCAATTTGAAGTTATTATACAGTAAGTTCCTTCTCATGCCAATCATAGGGTTGTTGCATGTTAAAATATTTTTAAAAAATACAACCCCCCTTCCACAGCAGCACTCAAAAAGATATTGAACAGGAGCCTTTTCGAATTTTTTTTTTGAAAGTTAAATAAATCAGAAAATAACTATTAAAGGTGGATAAAGGTATCATACAATACCGTAACGTTAACTAATGCACCGCATTAGAAATTGTAACCCCCGCTTGTAAATAAAATTCACAATTAGTGTTGATATTTCATTGACAATTCTGAGGTTAGGTTTTCTGCAATAAATACACGCAGAAAAACCATAATCTGCGATAATTTACTCTGAACAATAATTTTGACTATTTTCTAACATAATCAATTATCAAACAGATCAACACTATCATAATATCAACAATATCGAACACAATTTTCAATTCTGAATGCAAATTTAAATTCAAATTTACAAATTTAAATTAAAATTTTTCTGAAAACTTTGACAGAAACTTAATCTCAATTTTTGTTGTTGTTAATAAATTTTTTTCATTGGTTGGTCTTTCAGGTTAAAGGTCCCTTCAAATTATCAAATAAAATTGTCAATTTTATTTGCTATATTTTAGTGGGAATATCAAAATCAACTTTTTTCTGAAAAATTTGACAAAAACTGGCTCCAAATTTTTGTTTGTTGTTAATGAATTGCTTTCAATATTTGGTATTTTAGATTTGAGGTTCCTTTCAATCAACAAACGCAATTCTTAATTTGAATTGATATATTTTAGCTCGGATCTCAAAATCAAATTTTTTTCTGAAAAATTTGACAAAAACTGACTTCAAACTTTTGTTTGTTGTTAATAACTTTTTTTATTGTTTGGTATTTTAGGCTAAGGGTCCCTTCGAATTATTGAACACAATTTTCAATTGAAATTGCTATATTTTAGTAGAGCTCTCAGAATCAATTTTTTTTAATGAAAAATTTGACAGAAACTTGATCTGAATTTTTGTTTGTTTTTGATACATTTTTAAAATAGTTTTGTTATTTAAGTCAGGTAGGTAAAAAAATTTATTAACAACAAAAAAAACTTAGATCAAGCTTCGTTCAAATTTTTCTGAAAAAAAATTGATTTTGAGATCCCTACTAAAATATAGAAATAAAAAAAAATTGTGTTTGGTAATTGGGAGAGACCCACAACCTAAAATAACAAACAATGAAAAAATATTATTAACATCAAACAAAAATTTGGAGCCAGTTTTTGTCAAATTTTTCAGAAAAAAAAATTGATTTTGAGAACGTCACTAAAATATTGCAATTAAAAGCTTGATAATTTGAAGTGACCTTTAACCTAGAATACCAAGCAATAAAAAAATTCATCAACAACAAACCAAAATTAAGATCAAGTTTCTCTCAAATTTTTCAACAAAAAAATTAATTTTGAGATGCCCACTAAAATATAGAAATTAAAATTACAAGTTGTGTTTGGTGATTTAAAGAGACCCACAACCTAGAACACCAAACAATAAATAATTATTATTAACATCAAACAAAAATTTGGAGCCAGTTTTTGTCAAATTTTTCAGAAAAAAATTGATTTCCAGAGATTCACTAAGATGTAGCAATTAAAATTGAGAATTGTGTTTGATAATTTGAAGGGACCTTCAACCTAGAGTACCAAACAATGAAAAAAATTTATTAACAAAAAAAAATTTGGAGCCAGTTTCTGTCAAATTTTTCGATAAAAAAAAATTATTTTGAGACCCTCACTAAAATATAGCGATTAAAATTCAAAACTGTGTTTGATGATTTGAAGAGACCTTAAACCTAAAATACCAAACGATAAAAGAATGTGTTAACAACAAACAAAAATTTAGATCAAGTTTCTGTCAAATTTCTGATAAAAAAATTGATTCTGAGATCCCTACTAAAACATAGAAATCAAAAAAAAATGTGTTTGGTAATTGGGAGAGACCTACAACCTAAAATAACAAACAATAAAAAAACATTATTAACATCAAACAAAAATTTGGAGCCAGTTTTTGTCAAATTTTTTGGAAAAAAAATTGATTTTGAGAACTTCACTAAAATATAGCATTTAAAATCGAGAATTGTGCTTGATAATTTAAAGTGTCCTTCAACCTAGAATACCAAACAATAGAAAAATTCATCAACAACAAACAAAAATTTAGATCAAGTTTCTCTCAAATTTTTCAACAAAAAAATTAATTTTGAGATCCCCACTAAAATATAGAAATTGAAATTAAAAATTGTGTTTGATGATTTGAAGAGACCCACAACCTAAAATACCAAACAATAAATAATTATTATTAATATCAAACAAAAATTTGGAGCCAGTTTTTGTCAAATTTTTCAGAAAAAAAATTGATTTCCAGAACCTCACTAAGATATAGCAATTGAAATTGAGAATTTTGTTTGATAATTTGAAGGGACCTTTAACCTAGAATACCAAACAATAAAAAAATTCATCAACAAAAAACCAAAATTAAGATCAAGTTTCTCTCAAATTTTTCAACAAAAAAATTAATTTTGAGATGCCCACTAAAATATAGA
>JAUMHM010086198.1:0-11108 GCA_032362435.1 Melikaiella ostensackeni
GTCCACATACGACTGGCGCCGAAACAAGGAATCTAGTGCCTTAAATCAAGTTTTAGAGAAAAGCGCGTTCAAAAATAAAACAAAAAACACGATTCCAGCCTACGGAAACCGTCAAAAACCTCAAAATTGATATTTTAGGCAATAAGGTAAATATTTTAGGATTTCTCTGGTCCGGTGACGGAACGAGTTTTTCTAGACTAAACATTCTAGTCGAAGACCCACTAAATACAGATAGATTTGCCATATCTACACGAAGCATGAAATTCCTCACTAGAGCCCGACAGGGCCCCCATCAGTTTTTTTTAAACTAGAAATTCTGATAGGGGCCCCATCAGAACCCTACTCCAAATAGGGAAAGATGGGGAAATTTCTGCACGGGCAACGACGACGACAACGACAACTATGACGACAACGATGACAAACAGACACCGATGTAAAATCAATTTTCGCGCAATCAGTGAGTCCGAAAACGTCAAGATTTGATGAAATCCGCGTGTCAATTTTCATATAAAACCAATACCTTCTCATTGAGATGAGAATGTGAAAATATTGCAAAGCAAAAATATTTTATCTTATATTTGATGTCGATTACCAAAGCAATAGGGCGTCGAAGACTAAAAATGTTGAATTTCATTACACTTGTGATCCTTTAATTGTTTTAAAGTGCATCAATATGAAGGAAGATGGACAAAGCTGTCATGCTAGATTTAATAAATTACTTTAATCCTTTTTCACGTTAATTTCATTATTACGAATAGGAGTTGAAACAACAACTGATGTTGAGGTACATTTCAATAATAGCGATAAGAATAAATCATGTTGAGCAATTTATTCCAATGTCTGGAGTTTAGTGTCGGTGACTAATGCATAATAGTGACGATTACTGAAGAAACAAGGTTACGTGCCTGACGATAACTAACGCGTTTGCATAATTTAAATTTTAATCATGAATGAAAATTGACTCTAATTAAATATCATGTTGAGTGATCAAAATTAATTTTCTTTATATCTGCTTTATTGGCATGAGCCCTTTGTGAAAATCGGAATTGTGTTTTAAATACTATTATAGGCATTTTCGGTTTTCAATTTGGCTTTAGGTTACGATTACCAGTGCATCTACCTTATCACTGCAAGCCTCCTGTTTAGAGGGAATTTTTTCGTTTATGTTTAGTACAATTCAACCCACCAAATACACCACTTGTGAAAAAATCCCGCTAAGTACATGACTATTAATGTTTTACTTATTTATTTTAAGAAATCAAAGTTGTTAAATCAAAAAATTAAGCAAAGTACGAATAGTAGGGAATTTATAAATAGAAGTCGTTTTAAATAGAAGGATTTAGTTTAATGAATTATTCTATCGAACAACTTCTTTGTTTGATAAACAAAATAAATTGCTTCTTTGAAGGAACAATAAAAAAACATTTTGCGGGGTGTAATATAATAATTAAAAAAAGTAAGTCTCGGACTTAAGAGGTTACAGCACAATATGTCAAAGGCACTTTTGAAGATGAATATCTGTACCAGACACGGGTCTGCACGAGGTTATCCCGGTTTATATCATCAGTCACGGACGCACTTTTGTAGTAAAATGAAGTGATTTTTGTGTATTTAAACTGGCGTCTCATGCGTGAAGTTAGCTATAGGCGGGTAGTAACAGAAAAATGGAATTTTTGTAATGCAACCAAGTGATCTGATAAGAGTTTTGACATATTGTGCAGTCTGCTTTTTGACTCCACCATCCATTTTTTTTTATTTTTCTAAACTATCAATTTATTTCATTTATCAAACAAAAAAGTGATTAAATAAAATTTCACAACTTTAATTACCGTAAAATGGCTATAAGCGTCACGTGTGGGGGAAACCGGCTCACCCGCAACTTTATTTTTTATAATTAATTACCTCTTTCTCGGAATAACAAATTTCAAGATAAGCGATTGTTTTCTTCCTCATAAATTTTAAGCTTGATTTTAAATCTTGTTGGGCGTAGTTTCATTAGTTATAATGAAAAAAAGTGCATTCGTATAAGATTCTCAGTTTTTGGAATTTGGTTAGGTTGTGTAAAAAAAACTCGTGAAAACCTTAACTTGTAGAAGTTTCTAGAAATTTATGCAATTATTCATATTCTTTAAGTATACAAACAAGATTTATGCAATTTTTCACATGAATAAAATATATTTTTCGTCTTGCAGAATGATTTTTGTAAGAATTTTTGTTTTTTGGGGGACAAGCGGCTCATGGTATTTTACAACAAACCAAACGAAAAATTGTTTCCCTTGATAGTCACTCCATTCAGGTGTTCAAAAATACCATTCAAACTTCCAAAATGTAGAAAATGTACCAAATTATGTGATGTATTGCAATACGTCTTACTTACTCAAACGTAAGGTTAAGAATGAATCTGGTTATATTCCAAGTGACAATAAGCAGATTATTTAACATTGTCATAAGTTTTAGTGACTTTATTTGATTTAAAATTATTGAAAAACTTATAAATAATTACTGTTTCCGTAAAGATCTCCTTCCAAAAACCTTTTTTTATGAGTGACCGATTTAGCCCGACATTGTGGGGTAAAGTCGCTCACGCTTCAAAGGATGATGAATAGTCGTTTATGAATTAAATGTGTGTTTGTACTTTATAGTACGAAAAAGGGTCAAATAAAGATTATATGTTTGAAGCATCAATACCTAATTTGGATTCCTTCTCGCAGTTTATTGTAATGATACTAAAAATTGAGCCGCTCAGCTCCATTTTACAGTACCTTTAACATAAATAAATAAAATATTAATAGTCATGTACTTGGCGGAATTTTTTCATACGTAGTGTTTTTGGCGAGATTCTATTCATTTTTTTCACAATAATAAAAAATCGACATACCGTATGATAAACTTTTCTGGCTGCATTGTCATACAAATCTAATCCTGAGTCAACTTTTTCCCAAGCATTTTTTTTTTAATTTTGGGGCTGCCGGATTTCTCCAATTTTCAATTAATATCATTCAAACTTATAGAATAATGATATGTTTATGGATCACTTTCTTCTGGAACAGCATCATATGATTGATTTTCTTAACGGATGCAATTGCGAATTTATTTCGTCCTGATTATTATATAAAATCGTAAAATGAGATGTGTTTGTCAAAGTTTTATGATCATTGGAATAAAATTATAGCCTGCAGACGACTTTTTGTTAAGCGTTTTTTTTTCTTTAAATTCGATTACAGCTCATTTCTTCAATTTTCAATTGATATCTTCCAAACATAGAGAATTGTTGTACTTTGGTGGGTTCTATATATCTGTCAAGTTTGGTTAAGATACTATTTTTATTTATTTAATTATATATCGCATTTCATCCTTAATGGCTGATTTTTTTCTCATATGGGTATTTAGAATATTTGTATACTTTTTTGTACTTCAGAGCGATTTGCTACGGCGAATCTTGATGAATCACATTTTTAAATGTTTCGTAGTAAAGAATATACGATTGGGTCTACCATATTTCCTCAATTTGAACTCCGTTTAGAGAGCACGCATAGCCTGAATCAATTTTTAATTAAAGGGTTTGCACATGTCCGTTTCTTTCTGATGATGTTTAAAGGATGTCTCCCGAGTATTCTTAGCCTAAAATGAAAAAAAATCTTGTGACTCTTTTTGAGAAAACTCTATTTTTTTATATATTTTTTCAAATTTTTTGTATTTTTTCGTGATGGAGTTTTTTTTTGATAATTTCTCCGTTTTTCATAATTTAACGCCTAAAGTAGACAAGACAGAAATTAAAGCGCATAAAATTATATATAAATGAAAAAAAAAACGTTTTACCTCTAATAGTTTACGAGATGCGACCTTCAGGGGTCAGTTTTTGGTTAAACAAATTTCCTTTATTCATTTTTTGTGGAATATCTCCTTTCATATGTGACCGTCCGCGAAGAAAGGGACACAACGCCCGGGAGCTAAATTTCGCAGGAGGAGTGATTGGAGAGGCGGTTCAGCACATGAACCCCATAAGAGGGCCTCACTTTGCAGTTTGATAAGAATTTGAATTTTTCAGATAAAAGAATGATTTTTCTCATCATGAAAGAGCAAATGAAAAGCTATCAATTGGTGCAAAAAACTAAGAATCGATGTTTTGGGCGTTAGGTCGCTTTTTCGCGGACTGTCACATATGCATATTGGTAAAAGTTGTCTATAAATGAATTAAAGTAGACTCAATTCTCAACGAATATGAAAAACGATGTCCTAGCATTAATAAGTTACAAGTTTTGGCGTTCCAAATAAAACACTTTCTATTGATTATTAAGCTTTTGTTGGAAATATCTTGTTTTCGATGAATCATGCATGAAAATTTGTGGAACGTAAGCCCCTTCTAAATAATTAACAGTTGACATAGTTTTTACAGGGAAGTTTGGGGTAACTTGAAATTATAACTTTTTATCAATCATATAATAAACATGAATAACACGGTTCTTCGTCATTATAATAAAAGCGTAAACTTTTTAACATGAAATTTATGTTACATTTTAACGTAGGATTTAACGAAAACAAGACATTTAAAAAAATTGCTTAATGTTCAATAAGAAGTGTTTTATTTGGAACGCTATAACTTGCAACTCATTAACGGTAGAACATCGTTTTGTTTTTAGATTTTTTAGAAATTGAGTCTACACATACTATTCTTCATCGTCATTGAAACGCTAGGCTTTATACTCTCTCTTGAAAATATACATTTCTTCATTAATCATTATCGAGTCTGTGTGTTTGTGTTAGACGGGGACGATTGAATTATAATAAACTTGGACCATCAATACTTGATCCTAGATGAAAATAGTTTCTTATACTATAACTTGAAATTTTTTATCTTTCACCTGCATTGGGTGTTTAAACGCAGCGGGCAGGATGTCTGGCTTTCATGCCTTTCTTATGAAAGGTCGTTTCCCAGATATATTCGCCACCAACGACTTATACGCCCACTTAGCGAAAAACGTCACCAGCTCTTAGACTATACATATGTATACAAAGTTTCAAGTTGATTGGGTATGTGGGAGTGTGTCAACATTGAAATACGAGATTCGATCCTGACATATATGCACTGTTAAAAATTTCTGTTGGAACTTTACATTAAATGTATTGGAATTTTATTTCCAAAACGCAAGTTACCGTTCCAATATATGATATTTGCAGTTTTTAAATGCTGGTATTGTAATGTTTCCATACATGTAGTGTAATATTGCGATAAATGTAATGTAATGTCGTGAAAGAAAGTTTAAAAAAATCAAAATTCGCAGACACCGCTCATCAAACTCTAACCGTCAAGCTCTAAATCTAGTGCGTTACGCACTAGACTAGCAAGGTACAATTTCTAATCTAACTTAAATAGATGGCCACTCATCCGCTAAACGGGCTTAAGTGAGTGTAAAGCAAAATTACAATACCCGTATTGTAGCATGAAATTGCAGTACTCTTATGGTAACTGGCGCATACAAAAAAAAATGGGGGTAAGAAACGTTGCAGGAAATTGGTGAAACGGGGTAACAGCAAGCTGGGTAACTGACGCTGGGGTTATCTCAAAGTGGCGAACGTGCTGCCCCTATCGGAGTTCGTCGAAGAATTCTTCGAGTCCCATGGTGAGTTTGCCCCAGCCTCAGTTACCCAGCTTGCTGTTGCTCCGTTTGACCAATTACCTGCCACGTTTCTTACCCCCAGTTTTTTCTGTGCATCCTTCGAAATTGCAATACACGTATTCTAATTTCACCTTCCAATACCGGTATTGTGATTTTGCCGTACACTCGTATTGTGAAAGTGTTGTAAAATCCCAAACATTTTTAACAGTGTACATACATACATACATACATACATACATACATACATACATACATACATACATACATACATACATACATACATATCCGTAAAACCCTGTTTTTCGGGTTCAAAGGGTTTCAAAACGTGAACATATGGGAAAAGGTGAGGGAAGTGGGTCAAATTTTAAACAAATGTAATACCTTCTCTGATGAGAACGCAATTAATCCATTTCCACATTTCTCTTTGCAGTGTCAACGTCAGACACCACCCAAAGGGTAACATACGATGTTACCAGTCTTCTTCCTTCGAGACGTCCTCCTCCTCTTCCTCCTCGCAAAACGTCGCCCCTTTCTCATTTAGTTTCAATTCCTGATGATTTTGAGATCAAGAACATGAAGTATTCTGCCCTTGCTCACGAGGGCGTAGGGTATGAAAAAATACATTCAATTTATTTCACTTATTATTAAAATAGATAAGTGCATAATTAAATACATTGAGAACTTTGAGTTAGAAAATAATTTCACCTACAAATTATTATTTCTTATAACTAAAATAACTTTAAATTGCAGACCAGAAAAATATATTTATTTAGAATGTAAAACCATTTAGTTGTGGAAGACTTGAAGAAAGCTAAGTTTTAAATCTATTCAAGATTACATGATTTTTAAATTGGAATATTGTTGGTTAAATAAAAATTGGGGAAAATTTTACCATTTGAATTAGTAATTGATGATGTGAACGATGAGAGCGTACACTCATATTTGATTTCAATTCAAGTTCTTTTACAGAAGGACAGCTGAAATCTTCCAGATTTTGTTCATTGAAAACATATTTTTCTAGCCATATTTTCTCTTCTGAACCTTTTACTTATACTGTACGTGCACTTGCTAATATTTCTCGAAGTATAGGTCTCAATTCTTTGGAGGGTACTTCACCGGTAGTCCACCTAATTCCATGGTATTTGTAGATCAACCATAGATTTTCACTCTTGTATGGTCCAGTTAATGAACTTCAGCTGCAGGGTGGTTCGAAAAGGAAGACAAGAGGTAGAACATCATCCACCACCTCAAATTTATATAAGCTTCTTCACCACACAACTGATTGGTTGGTATTGGACGATGCGATCGTGTAAGATCACGAAATAGGCTGCTGTGTTAGCGGGAAAATTAGTACTTGATTCAAATTTTAATCGCACGTCCACTGAAGCCTGTTTAAGAAACTCATTTTGTTTTGAGCAATCAATAACAATTAGTGGAACATATTCCTTGATGGCCTCTTTCTTTAGTAGAGGTTCAGCCTCTTTTCCATGATAATATGATGATTGAAAATTAGCATACATCTCGTACAATAGAGCAAATTGATTTTGATCAAAGTTCAGATTTAAATTATCGTACGGGTATCATGGTCTTCATGGTATGGGTATCATGGTCTTCATTTGTAATTTGAGCAGTTGAATCTGAATTAGGCCAGCCTGCATACTCAGCAAAATGAAGCTAATGAGGGGTTAAAGAAACGTACCCCTTCAAGATACTGGTAAGTCCGACATTTTTGCATCGGTCAATCTCAATACCGTTCAATTCATAACGAATTTCATCAAGTGAAAAACAGATGGCATTGCTAATCAAAGATGTAACTGTCTCATTAGTTCCATCAGATTTGATAAGTCTTTCATGTACATGCAATGAGCTTTTACTTGGAAGAATGTACAAATCTTGATCTTGCATTGCAACTAGAATCTCGTCACTGTTGTTAAACGATGACGGAGCATGAGGCTGATGGGAATGAATCTCATAGTGTGCTAAAGATTTATCATAGCTAACTGGAGCTAAAATATTCAGTATTTCTTCGATCAAAGGATAATGTTTCATTATTACTCTTTTTGCATGCTACCCAATGCGTGACAGGGCCGTCTTTTTCATCAAGGTTAATGATAGCTGACTCATACTGTAAGGTTTCAAGTGTAGCCCTTCACTAAGAGCTAATTCCTTAATTTTTTTTATTATGGTCATGAGCTTCTGATAGATGCTTTTTGGCTGCTCTTGTGTCGTTCATAGCCTTTGCTACACCACCTGCTTTTTAACAGCGTTTCTAGCACTCTCTACAGCAGCCTTAAGGGGGGATTATCATATATACGGGGATAATCATACTGAATCTTTGCACGTGATTCAAAAAAAAAAGTTTCCATGTGAATGGCTTAAACGTTTTTTCATTTTGAAGACTTTATTATAAACATGTTAAATTTCTTTATTTCATTGAAATATATTAGTTTATTTGGGAGATATTAACGCGCAAAGTCGACCATGCGCTCCGTTAAAAGGTAAACGGCGTCCCTGATTTCGTCGCTGGTAGTTGCTCTAGAACAAAAATCAAACTCAATTTTTTGCAGTAATGTGTCCTCTTCAAAGTGTACCAAAATAAAAAAATTCCAACTATTTTCAAAAAAACCGAAACAATGTATGTAAAATTCAACATTTTTTGTTATTGTTTTTTAGCCAAAAATTGTTTAAAAAATTTTTTCAATTTTTTTAAGTTAACATTGAAGAGCTTGAAATTTCCTTTAATTTGATATCAATATCATGAAAATCGATCAAGCTGTTCTCTTGCAATCCTGGTCGCCAACTGAAAAAATCATGTTTTTGGGAAAAAGCGAAAAACTAGGTTCTACGTCCACTGCGATGTCCGCACTACTCGAGGTCCGAACTTTGCTTGAGCATCATTACTGGGGCTTATAGATTTTTCAGCTGCATTTACAATCTTACTCAGGACTTCTCATTTCTTTAACTTTTTTTCATTCTTCTCCTTCTTCCTCAATCCCATACCGAGCTTTCATTTAGCATTCATGATGTTAGTTATAGCTACTGCAGCTGCTTTTTCACCAAAGCCATAGTCTTAGAAAAAACACGCTGCCACGTCTTGTCAGCTAGTGTTCGATCAGCAGCATCACTTGCGTCAATATTGTCACGATTTTTCGAATAGGCAATATCGTGATCTTTGCAAGCAGCGTCTGGCAGATTCATATTTGGATCACCTTGTTTCAATCGTTTAGCTGATTATGTACCAGATGCACAGTACTGGTAGCCTGGTAAATGTAATTCGAAAGGTATCTTGTTGATAATACTTTTAACCAAGCCTTTACCACGGCGTTTCCTAAATTTCCCTCTGTGATGTATAATCATTCCTCACTCTAGGAAGGTTAGTACGCGACTAACTTGAAGCTTAAATAAGCGCAGTATCTATAGCCATAGCAGCAGTTGAGATCGAAATGCGCTTCGAGAAACAACCTGTTAAACTTCCGATCGTAAATATAGACAACCTAGTTTAGCACAAGCAGAAGAGGGTGAAACGTTACGGCAGTCTGCTGCCAGGCACCATTCGTGCTGTTTTTTGTGGACCTTATAATTGTGGTAAAACAAATGCACTGCTTTCTCTAACTTGACATCCAAATGGTCTCAGATTTAAAAATATTTACCTCTACTCGAAATGTCTTTAACAGCCAAAGTAGAAATTCTTGGAAAAATACTCAATGGCGTAGATGACGTTGAGTACTTTCCATTCAGTGAACATGAAGAAGTAGTTTCACCCAGCGAGGCTGAACCAAACTCTATCTTTATATTTGATGATATCGCTTGTGAAGAGCAAGACAATGTTGGAGCCTTCTTTTGCGTGGAAAGCCATGTAGATGATAATAGTTTCTATCTATGTTAAACAAACACTCGAGTCCCTAATCAATTAGTTAGAGACAATACCAATTTATTAGTTCTTTTTAGGCAAGATGAGACAAATCTCGAACATGTCTATGATGATCATGTAAATACAGATATGACATACACCAGGTTTCATTTTGTGCTAAACATGCTGAAAGACTGACAAATATGGATTTATAGTTATTGATGAAGATAAGAATTTAAATGAGGGTAGATATAGAAAAGGATTTGACTGTTTTGTTATTCTATATATATAAGGGATTGTACTAGAGTACTGTTTGCATTGTTTGAGACATCAAATCATCAACATGCTTCACGAAGAGAAAGAAGTATTTCGTCAAATAGCAAAAGTTAGTGAAGCAATTCGATGGAAACATCGTATGCTCAAATCAGGAAAAGAAGCTGCTGAAAGTGTATTGAATGAAACATTCAAACCTATAGTTACACCACTAAAAAACTAGTAAACATGTCTGTCAAGCATGAATTTAATAAGGATAATGAAAAAGATGATAATGAAAATGATGATGAAGAAAATGATAATATATCTTTCACGACTGCCGATGGGGGGAGGGGGGGGGATCGAGAGCATAATACAACTATGGTTCAGGAAGATAATAAACCTATTCAAAATTATGAAATACTAACAAAAACGTTCCTCTTTCGGGTAAATCGCAATAGAAAACAATTTTTGGATATAGTCTATGGAGTCCGTAAACTTAAGGATGGATTCCTCATGACTGGTGATACTCTGATAAGTTTTGAAAACCAACATGTCCAAATCAGTGATAAGCGTTATCGGATGAGCAGTGGATTTTCAGAACTTTTGTTTGGACACAAACCTGAAAAAACTTATGTGATTCCCGATGAATTCAATAACTATAAAGAAATTCTTATAGCTTCTGATGCAAATAAAAAAATGACAGTTCCTCTGAGCCTATACGTGCAGATAAAAGTTTCAAGTGCACAAATATTATCGCAAAACTTTTTTCCAATAAAGAGTCGACAAAAAGACGATCAACCAATAGTGGATCGTAAAAAAATCAAACAACCAATGGTGAGTCCTTAACAAGTCAATCAGTCAGAAGGAATGATTCACTACCTCACTTTATGATTGCAAGACAAGATGGGGAAGGGGCTGGCGCGATTTTTCTAAAATAATAACTTTTTTTTAAAATCACTGTAGCTATTCGTCAAAACTTCAAATGCGCTCCAATCCGCCACCAATAAAAAATTTTGCGCCAACTAATTAACAAATATATCCCCTTTTGGGGTGCAGAGTGACGTAGGTGTTAAATCATCTACCGTGGTATTTAATTAAAAATAACTGACTGGGAGGCATTCATCTTCAAATACGCTCATATGCGCCACAAAAAATTTTTGTAAATGTTGAAAAATGTCCAGAATACGGAGATTTTAACACTTTGCGAAGTGATGACCAGAGAAAAAAAATTGTTTAATCTTCAAACTTTGTGCAGTCTTTCGATACAACTTAAAATGCGCTCAAATGCGCCACAAAAATTTTCTGCATATCTGAAACATTGCCCAAGATATGGAGGTCATAACACTTCTCGAAGTGATGACCACTAAAAATTAATTTTTTATAAT
>JAUMHM010086199.1:0-11108 GCA_032362435.1 Melikaiella ostensackeni
TATTTGTAACAATGAGACATGGCCCGGTCTGGTTTGCAAAATTAAAAGTGCAAACTCGGTCAGCGGCACCCCTAGCAGGGACATCCAGTGCACATAACAGGACATCTTAGGCTTCACGCCTCCCAAAAAATTGGCTGTCCTTTAAGGGCCGCACTTGGCGATTAAAAAATATGCCGCCCTCGTTCAATTTCCATTACTACCTTTTCCGATTGCAGAGTTGATTAGCAAAAGAAAGGACAATAGAAGTGAAAGCAGACTTGTTCTGTAATGCTAAAAAAATCCGAGCTTCAAACATGTTGGTTATATAGTTTTGTATATTTCTGGAATTTTCGATATATCTTTTGAAAATGATGTATCTTTGTCCGTATAAATAAATAAACACATCATTTACTAACATTCAAGTTTTTTCATTCACCCAAAGCTTCCGTACAAAGTATGGCATTCCACATTAAGAAATACAAACATATGGTACAAACGTTGGCGATTTTACCACACCTTTACAATACCATTGTAGGGCAAAATGAAAATACCGATACTGTTAGGTGAAGTTGCACTACGTTCCAGCATTTATTTAATTCTTATTAATAAATTAATAAATATAAATGTTATCTGTTGCATTTTTGGAATTTAAATATACCGCTCACACAGTTTCTATTATACCTGTAAGAATGTGTGAAATGAATGTTTATTTGAAATAGAGCACAACAAAGTAATTATCAGTTTAAACAAGTTTTCTGAACAAATTCACTATTTTGGAATTTCTATGCAAAGAAAATTTTCCTTCTCTGCTTAATCATTTATTTTCATATTTTGTCTATTTTAGCCGATTTTGATTGACTTTTTCTACTTTTTTCGGAGAATTTTGTTAGAATACAAAAAATGAACATCTAGTTAGAGTATAATTTTATAGATTTCACGAAGGGAAACAATTTCGAAATATGAACTGCTATTCATATTTTGCGTCGTTTTTGAGAAAAATGAGATTTTTAATCGTCAAAAATGATGTTTCTTCAATTTTTGAATAGAAATCAAATTTTTCTGTACTTTGAAGCTGAGAAACCTTATTAATTACAGAGAATATGTACTCAACATTGTTACAGAACTAAAAACGTTTTTGAGAATGAAACTATGAGGTTCGTTAAACTACATGCCATTTGAGTCAATTTTCATTGCCTTTTTCTATGTTTCTCAAACATTTGTTAATATATACAAAATAAACATCTAGTAAGGGTATGTTTTCATCAATTTTAGGGAGGGGAACAATTTTAAGCTATGAACATTCATATTTTGTGCTATTTTTGACAAACGTGAGATTCTTAATCGTTCAAAATTATGTTTTTTCAATTTCAGAAATAAAAACCATTTTTTCATTACTTTGAAGCTCGAGAACCTTAAAAATCTCATGGAACATGCTCTTAATATTGTTACTGAACTAAAAACAAACGTTTTCGAAAATAACATGTCGAAGTTCATTAAACCACATGCTATTTTAGTCGATCTTCATTGACTTTTTCTATTTTTCTTAAACATTTGTTAATATATACTAAATAATCATCTAGTAAATGTATATTTTCATAGATTTTAGGAAGGGAAACAATTTTGAGCTACGAACTGCTATTCATACTTTCCGTCGCTTTCAAAATACATTTCCTGATGATAAATTTTAACAAAGTTTGCGAATTTTGCGAAAGATACCCTGCAAGGGTACAGGTTAATAAGAACTTGATAAGTTTGAAAATCACTTTCCTGTTTCAGATTTGATACTCTTTCCCCTATTCCCCACTTTCCCTCTTTTCTTGAGAATTCGTCCTTGTTGATTGAATTCAAGTGCTTTTGGTTTAACATCTTTTTTGATTGAAAAATCAACCATTACTTCGTGATGGTCAATGTAAAATGTATTTTTAATTTGTTAATGTAAAAGTATTTTATTGATAATTCGTAGTTTTTGGTTGAATTTAACTGTGTTTGATTTCACAAAATAAATTTTGTTTGAAAATTCGTCTTTTTGGTGGACCATTAATCTTCTTAGTAGAGAAGTTATTTTTTGATTGCAAACTCAATTATGTGGTTGAAAGTTAAACTACTTTGTTAAAAATTCATTCAAGTTTTAGGATTCACTTCTTTGGTTGAAAATTTATCCTTTATAAGTTGAAATATCAACTCTTTCATCTTAAAATCATCTTTTTCCGTTGAATTCAACTCACTAAAAATTCAATTTTTTTATTGAAAATTATTTTTTACACTGAAAGTTTAATTGTTCCATTTTTGTTTGAAACTTATGTTTTTGAGTTGAATATTCGAATATTCGGTTGGAAATTCATGTATTTTTGTTTGAATTCGTCTTTTGGTAGAAAATTAATCTTCTTGGTTGAAAATTCATCTTTTTGCAGGCTAAAAGCTCAGATGTTCGGTTAGAAATTGAACTATATTGTTGAAAGTTCATTTATCTAGTAGAAAATTCAACTATTCTGTTAAAGTCATCTTCTTTGGCGGAAAATTTATCTGCTCTGTTAAAAATTCATCCTTTTGGATTGAAAATTCTTCTATTATGGTAAAAAAAGCTTCTAATCATGAAAAAAGGATATGCTCTTTTCTTTGACATGTTTCTTCGTACTTTCATCCAATATATGAGAAACAATATTAAAGCTAAACTCAAATAATATGGCGCCTGACATGCCCTGCAGATACATTTTATATGAAGGATTTGCAAGTTTGATTTTCGTGTGATGAAATTTTATTTTCCATTAAAATTTTTTTTTTACACATGTGATCTAGTCTTACTCGATTGGTCAAAATAGTTACTAATTGTCATTAGGAGCCCAGACGCGAAAGTAATGCATAGAGGAAATAATTATACATAATTTCTTCCACTATACATAACTTTTCCACTCAGGAAACTACAAATTTCTTATTGAAAATGCATAAATTTATTTTGAGCTATATTAATTAAAAATAATGATAGAAATGGAAATTATGAAAAATGGAGAAGTTGAATAAGAGAACGCGATTTTGCAATATTTTCTACTTTACTGGTACAATATGAAGACAGTATGAGGTAGCTTGTGCAACTTTTGTAAAGAGACTACGTCATCTCTACCAACATATTGTATTTACAAGTTATTGCTTAAGAATGGAACGACAAAAATTATTAACACACTTATTATATTTAATCTTACTTTATTTTTGCTAAAAATAATTTTTTTAATCTGTGCACACACAGTAATGCCACGAAATCCGGAAAAAGACAAGAGCACGCACCTAACACATGTTGAGTGACTTACGTCACGTTGATCATTTGTAACAAAAATAATTGACAAGACAAATTAACTAATTGATTAGTGATCGACATCACTAACAAATTAGTCAATATTTTCTCTAATTGACTTCAGCAAAATAAAATTGTGATCTTTTCACTATTCCATTCTGATTATTTTCGCTAAATAAGATTTAGAGAGTGATGAGAATGAAAAAATTGGCCTTGAAACATATTACAAATCATGTTTCTTAAAATCTATCGTGAAAATTTCAAACAAAGACATTAGGCCTTGGACTTTGTTCTCGTCCTGAAAAGATCGGTTTTGTCGTCATTCTTATAAACTTTTCTTTTAATGGAACATTAAGATGACGGCTGTGTCTTTGTACTGCAGAAAATCGATAATAGAAGAGACGCTTTTCAATTTCCTATTTTTCCTAATAATAAATGGAATACGATGTACATGAATATACCTCTTTTAATTCAAAGATAAAATGTTATTATGTTCTTCAACAATATTACTCAAATTTACGAAATCAAACTCAGAATAAATCAAAATTTAAATTCCTCCTCAACGTCCATAATTCAAATTGAACTAAGAAATCCCCGAAAATAAGAAGAAAATAATTTAAAATGAGAATGATATTAACGTTTATTTTTGTTTATAACTATTTTATTTTTCAAACTGTCTACCGTTACGGAACTTCCCGTAAGATCAACCCCTTTCCAGCTCGCTCAGGGCTAAAGTTACGGAATTTTGCGTATAAAATAGGAAGAATCCCTTTTCTGAAAGAGTTATGTATCAAAATACAATGAAGATGACATGCAAATTACGAAATCAGTCGAAAATTTTATTACTAAATGAATTAGAAAATCCTTAATATTCATGATATTTTTTCTTATGTTTCAGGTGAGTGGACGAGAAGAATACAAATTTAACTATTATTAAAAACATCGTGTAAGCGTCAGTAATTAAAATATTTGTTGAGAATACCATATTTTTTGAACACGCGTATCATTAACAGTATTTCACCTTGAGAAACACAGAAAATAATACCGAAGGTAAACTATAACACATATTGTTATCTTTAATAATTCTGAAGGTTATATGCGTGATAAGTCTTGAAGATACGGAAAATGCTAGATCTGAGATTAGCTTTACTTTGCATATTGAGCTTGATTTATTGAATTCAAAATTTAATTAAAAACACTTTACTCAATTTGATGAACAAATAAAGTGTCGTCATCAAAAGGATGTGATAGATGCTAGTATATATAGGAGTCATTTATCGAGATATTGTTCACACTAAGTTAAAAAAAAATATTTTTCGTTTCTCTGTCATTTTTATTCAGTAAGAATGAAGATTTTCGCTAACATTTTCTTCCTCACTTTTCTGCGTTTCCTTTATTTGCAACGTAAGTATAATATAATATTATGATTATTATTCATAGAAAATATTACCTAATTTCTCAAACATGGTTACTTTTTTTCAAAAGCTTCACCCAGAAGAAAGTTGATCGTTGAATAAGCTATTTATACCGAAAATAAAATCACGACTATTTTCATACTGAGTAAAGTAATGTAAAATGAATAAATGAATGAATAATATAATAATAATTAATTCAATTCAACTCAATTTGAATAAAAATATTTGAATGAAATCTGTAAATAATTCTTGTTTTTCCATTCTGAAGCGGAACCTTCTAAATTCCTTGTTTTGTAGAGGTGACGTAGTATGTTCCATGATAACGAGGTTGAATAAATTATTGCGTAAATTTTAGCCTGTAATTTGTTAGAATCAAATTTCCTTTAATTAGATGAACAGCATCAAACGAATATGTTTTTTTTAATTAAAAGAAGAAAAAAAGTCATTATTTGTAAGCAACAAATATTTATTCATTTCAACACAGTACTTTCAGTTTAAATTTAAAAAAATGAAGTTAAAGAAACAATTTCTTGAATTTCAACATAACTTTTCTCTGGGCACTCGAGTTCAGATTGATCATCAATGTTCAAACATGCAAACACACTTTATCGCACAAAAAAAAGTTTTAAAGGCTTTAAGGTCGTGTAGAGCAAAATTTGTTATATAACAACAGAGTTGAAATTTGTGTTTGTCTACTTTTTTGGTGATACCATTTTTTTGAGATTGTCAAATACATTGAAACTAATAACTAATTTAAAAAAATTTCCAGTGGGTTAGAACAAGAAATTTTCTTCATAATGTTATAAAAAAAAAGAATGAACAAAAGTCATTTTTTCGTTATTCGCAATAAATGTCAATTTTCTCCATTAAAAATTAGGTGCAGGTGGAACTCCAGAACACGTTTTGATAAAAATGAGGGATCAGTCCTTTTTTAAAGCACATCTCGAAAGTAGCGAAACCAACATTGTACCTGCGTGGATGAATCCCGGATGGGCAGCGTTTGTTCCAGAACCTCAAGTTTTTATACGAACGGAATTGATGCATCATCTTGAGGGTCCTTTGATCGAAATAGACAAACCTGTTACAACCCCTGAAATTAATGATCCAGTATCAGCTGAAATACGTCTTGGACATAACGTACATTTTACAGTTTTGTTACCTTTTGATTTGTACAGGCCCGCTGAACGACATTGTGCCACTTATTTACCACCTCAAGACCACATATATATAACAATGAGACATGGCCCGGTGTGGTTTGCAAAATTAAAAGTGCAAATTCGGTTATGGGCACCTTCAGCAGGGACATCCAGTGCACATAACAGGACATCTTAGGCCTCACGCCTCCCAAAAAATTGGCTGTCCTTTAAGGGCCGCCCTTGGCCATTAAAAAATATGCCGCCCTTGATCAATTTTCATTACTAGCTTTTTCGATTGCAGAGTTGATTAGCAAAAGGAAGGACAATAGAAGTGAAAGCAGACTTGGTTTGTAATGATAAAAAAAATCCAAGCTTCAGATATGTTGGTTCTATAGTTTTGTATATTTCTGGAAATTTCGATATATCTTTTGAAAATTATGTATCTTTGTCCGTATAAATAAATAAACACATCATTTACCAACATTCAAGTTTCTTCATTCACCCAAAGCTTCCGTACAAAGTATGGCATTCCGCATTAAGAAATACAAACATATGGTACAAACGTTGGCGATTTTACCACACTTTTACAATGCCATTGTAGGGCAAAATTAAAATACCGATACTGTTAGGTGAAGTTGCACTACGTTCCAGAATTCTTTCAATTCTTATAGATAAATTAATAAATATAAATGGTATCTGTTGCATTTTTGGAATTTGAATACATCACTTACACAGATTTTATTATTAGAACGTGCAAAATGCATGATTAATTGCAATAGAGCACAACAAAGTAATTATCAGTTTAAACAAGTTTTCTAAAGAAATTCACTTAATTTCTATGCAAAGAAAATTATCCTTCTCTGCGTAATTATTCATTTTCATCCAAAGAATAAAACTTGTACACTCTACGCTCTGTCTATTCTAGCCGATTTTGATTGCCTTCTTCTACTTTTTTGGAAAAGTTTCTTAAAATACAAGGAATGAACATCTGGTAAGGGTATAATTTTATAGATTTCACGAAGGGAAACAATTTTGAAATATGAACTGCTATTCCTATTTTGCATTGATTTTGAGAAAAATGAGATTTTTAATCGTTAAAAATGATGTTTCTTCAATTTTAGAATTAAAACCAAATTTTTCTGTACTTTGAAGCTGAGAAACCTTATTATTACAGGGAACATGTTCTGAACATTGTTGCAGAACTGAAAACGTTTTTGAAAATGAAACTATGAAGTTCGTTAAACTACATGCCATTTTAGTCAATTTTGATTGACTTTTTCTATTTTTCTCATACATTTGTTAATATATACAAAATAAACATCTAGTAAGGTATATTTTCATAGATTTGAGGAAGGAAAACTATTTTGAGCTACAAGCTGCTATTCATACTTTGCGTCGCTTTCAAGATACATTTCCTGATGATAAATTTATAAAAGTTTGCGAATTTTGCGAAAGATACCCTGTTAGTCTACAGTTTAATAATATCTTGATAAGTTCGAAAATCACTTCCATATTTCAGACTTGACACTCTTTTCCCTATTACCTTCTTCTCCACTTTTTCCAACAATTCATCCTTTTTGATTGAATTCAAGTGCTTCTGGTTTAAAATCTTTTTTCGTTGAAATATCAACCATTACTTTTTTCGTTGAGAATTCCTCTTTTCTGGTTCAAAATTCAACTATTTGGTTGAAACTCCAACTATTTTATTAAAAAATCATTTTTTGGCAAAAGATTTATCTCTTTGGTTAAAAATTTAACAATTGTGTTGAAAATTCGTCTCGCTTTTATTTGAAAATTAATATTTTGAATCGAAAATTTCATTATTCCATTTTTTGTTGAATTTATCTCTTTTTCGTGAAAAATTCAACAATCTGGTTAAAAATGTATCGGTTTTAGCTTAAAACTGAACTATTTGGTCAATAATTGATGTATTTTGATGATAAATCGTCTTTTATGGTTGAATTTAACTACGTTAGATTTTATAATGAAATCTTGTTGAATTGAAATATTACCTATAACATTTTTCGTTGAGAATTCATCTTTCTTGGTTGAAAAATCAACTACGCGGTTTAAAGTTAAACTGCTTTGTGGAAAATTTTATTTTTTTCTGAGGATTCGTAATTTAAGTTAAAAATTCGCTATTTGGTTTAAAATAAAAATATATATTTGAATATTGCACTATTTGGTGGAAAATTAAGCTTTTTTTTGAAAAATTATATATTTGGGTTGAAAATGAAACTCTTTCTTAGATAATTTGTCTTTTTAGCTTCATAGTTCAACAATTTTGGTAAAAATTAATGTATTTTGTTTGAAAATTCGTCTTTTTAGGTAGAACATTAATCTTCTGAGTAGACATATAATTTCTTTCAGGTTGAAAATTCAATAATTTGTTTGAAAGTTGAACTACTTTGTTAAAAATTCATTTTGTTTAAGGTTCACCTCTTTGGTTGAAAATTTGTCCTTCATAAGTTCAAAATTCAACTATTTCATTTTAACATCATCTTCTTTTGTTGAATTTAACTTGTTGAAAATTCGATTTTTTTATTTGAAACTAATTATTTATACCGAAAATTCAACTGTTTCATTTTTGTTTGAAACTTATGACTTCAAGTTGACAGTTCAACTATTTGGTTTGGAATTCATGTATTTTTGTTCAAATTCGTCTTTTGGTATAAAATTAATCCTTTGGATTGAAAATTCATGTTTTCGTCGGCTAAAAATTCAGCTACTTGGTTAGAAATTCAACTATTCTGTTTGAGTAATCTTTTTTGGTCAAAAACTTAACTGCTTTGTTGAAAATTCATCCTTTCTGATTAAAAATTCTTCTTTTATGGTGAAAAGTGCTCTTGATCATGAGAAAAAGACATGCTTTTTTCTTTGATATGCTTCTCCCTATTTTCGCCCAATATTTGAGAAACAATATTAAAATTAAACTTAAATAATATAACGCCAGATATGGCCCGCAGATCCATTCTACATAAAGCATTTGCAAGCTTCATTTCCGCACGATGAAATTTCATTTTCCATTTTAAAATTATCAATGTTTTACGCATGTGATCTAGTCTGATTCGATTGGTCAAAATATTTACTTATTGATATTGGAAGCCCAGGCGGGAAAGTTATGCATAATGGAAATAATTATACATAATTCCCTCCACTATGCATAACTTTTCCACCTGGGAAACTACTAATTTCTCATTGAAAATGTATGAATATATTTCGAGCTTTATTAATTAAAAAAGATGGTAGAAATTTAAATTATGACAAATGGAAAAGTTTAATAAAAGAACACTATTTTGTAATATTTTCTACTTTATTGGTACAATAAGAAGACAGTATCAGGAAGATTGCGCAACCTTTTTACACAGACTACGTCATCTCTACCAACATAATGTATTTACAAGTTATTGCTTTAGAACGGAACGATAAAAATGATTTACACAGTTAATATATTCATTCTTACTTTATTCACGCTAAAAATACTTTTTGTTAATCTGTGCACACACAGAAAAGCCACGAAATTCAAAAAAAAGACAAGAGCACGCACCTGACACATGTTGATTGGCTCACGTCAAGTTCATCATTTGAAATAAAAATAATCAACAAGAAGAATTCACTAATTGATGGGTGATTCATGGGTAGATATCTATTTTGGTTGGTTCAACTTTACATCCGCCAAGGCTTTATTTTTTACTTGAGTTTAGATTCTTTTAAACTTATCTAAAAAAAAAGGTCAAAATGCTATGAATGATAATAACATTCTTTTCTGGTATAATAACAGACAAGCTTAATTCTCTGTTAATTGAAACTGAGAGTCTCATTATGTCTGATTTCAGTTTTTAATTCTTTTAAATCCAAAAAAGTAATCATTCAAGTATATTTGAAATGATTTAAAATTAATTTTATAAATACATTGTACATGAAAAATCTTAAGTAACTGTGAAATCAACAGCAGATGTTAATAAAGATATTTATTTAAAAATATATCTAAATCATTCTGATTCAGTTTTTCGAAATATGCATTTATATTTTAGAATTTTTTTTTATTCATATTCATTTCATTCATGGCTGAAAGGGCCAATAAGATAAGAGAGGCAAGAGCACAAAATGTCGGCTGCAAAAAAGTAAAATCTTTGACTCGAATAATTTGACTTCTAAAGGAAAAATCCTTTTTTCTTAAAGAGTCATTCATCAAAATAGAATGAAGATGACATGAAAATTTCAAAATTAGTCAAAAACTGTATTACTAAATGAAATGAAAAGACATTAATATTCTTGATATCTTCTCTTCTATTCCAGGTGAGTTGACGAGAAGAATATAAATTTAATTATTATTACAAATATCATGTGAGCGTAAGTAAGTAAAATATTTTTCGAGGATACCTTATTTTATTATTGTGATTATTTGTCAGGTTTTTTAAATTTCTGAATTGCCATTTGACATAATTTTTGTTATTCCTGAATAATGCTTGGCATAATTGTTGTTCTTCCTAACCCCACTTGGAATAATTTTTATTTCACCGAATAATCATTTAACATAATCTTAATTTTCCAATTTATTAAGATTTGACATATTTATATTTTTCCAAATTTCTATTTGGAATAATTTTTATTTTATCGAATAACCATCTGCCATAATTTGAATTTTTTCTCATGTTGATTTGTCATCAATAAAGGCAATTTGTCTTTTCTGAATCAAAAAAATGATATAAAACTTATTGGCGCGGAATGTCCATTATATAAAAAAAGTGAATTGAAAGAAAGACGTATCACTCCGATTCTTGAACATGCGTATCATTCACATTATTTACCTTGAGAAACTCAGAAAATAATATCGAATGTGATCTATAACACATATTATTATCTTTAATAATTCTGAAGGATCTATGCGTACTAAGTGTCGAATATATGGAAAATGTTAGATCTGAGATTAGCAATCTTTCTCTTTCCACTTTATGTAATTTGAAGAATAAATGAAGCATTGCCAATGAATGAATGTGAGAAATGTTAGTATATATAGAATTCAATATCGATTTATTGTTCACACTATGTTGAAAAAAAATATTTTTAGTTTGTCTGTCATTCATATTCAGTGAAAATGAAGATTATCACTAACATTTTCTCCCTTGCTTGTGTGGGTTTTCTTTATTTGCAACGTAAGTATAATATAATATCATGATTATTAATAGATTTAATGTTTTCACGATGATTTATCATAGTAAAAAGGAGATGTTTCGGGTTTCAATCGTGTGCAAAACTACGAATCTTGCCGACGTTTCATGAACATTGCAG
>JAUMHM010086200.1:0-11107 GCA_032362435.1 Melikaiella ostensackeni
TCCGATTACGGACAGGAATCGGAACTCATTCCTCTCCTTCTTTTATCCACCTCTCTTAGCATTATGAAGTGTTGAGTAACCCAGGAGAAAATGTAGAGCGCAAACTCCACAGCCTCCCACTGCATCTCTGCTGAGAATAGTGGAAGAAAGAGTTCCATAAAACGAGACGCGCGACCGAAAATCGAGGAGTTAGTGACTTGCAGGCGTTCTGCCAGGATCTCTCTGGAGAGTACCTTGGGGTGGCTGGAGGATTCATCCTCTTGTCCTGTCCCATACATCTCTCTAGAAGGAAAGCACTTTGTAGGTGTCTAGAATATTTCTGGCGCTTTTAAATCTCCTCTTCGAAGCGATCAATGTGGCACGATCCAAGTTATCTAGCTATTTTTGGTTGAGAAGGAATCTCATTTGATTATTTTATCGCGATTTTACTACATGATTTTCTGTGTGCATTTTATTTTGGTTAAATCTTAATTGCATTTCCAAGTAGAGAAAGGTTCACTTTGTAAACAAGTCCAAGGAGTGGCGTTCAATAAAAGAAGATCCTGTAAATACAGTTAGTTTCTTATGGGCAGAGAGGAGTTCACTCCTCAATCTGGTCAAGAAAGATCCTAATCTGAATTTTCAGAATAAAGTGAATTTTTCTTCGAAAATATTTCCAAGAGTTTAAATTCCTAAAGGGAAAACAGACTGTAAAGAGTCATAAATCCATTTAAAATTCTCTCTCTCGAGTTTGAAGCTGAGCCTTCCTTAGGATTATTTCAGATTTAGTAATTATGAGCTATTGAATAAAAGAATAAAATTAAATAAATGCATTATAAATAGTTGTGACAATATAAAGATTATGGATCTCTGCTCTCCTGACATTGCAAATTAAATTCAGATCATCTGCTTGTAGTGAGTCAGTGAAAAAAAGACCGAAGTTTACTGCGTCATCTAGTCGATGTAGTGATCTCTCTACTTTAAATATTTCGACCATAGTCGAACGCAGGAAAGCAAAGTTCATTGACTCAGGGTAAATCCCTTACAAGATTTATAGATAGTTAAATACTCTAAAAGTTTAGAAATAAGATTTTTATTGTAGTGGGGACTAGACTTGTGTAGGGATTAAATTTGTAGAGGTAGAAATACAGACTGAGCGCGATCTTTTTGCAATGCGTTTATACGAATCGTAATTCTCTGAGAAAGGATTGTTTTATCACGAATTATCACATGAATATCAAAGAATTGATAGTAGGGAAATGTATGTAAATTAGTTAGCTTAGGCTTATTATTGAATAAATGTTATTATTCCGAAAATCTCACTTTTTCTCTCATGCGACCACATGCGACCCTTTCCATTTTGAATTAATTTAATTAAAAGTGCGTATAATTAATTACAAGCGTAATTAATTCATAATTAGTTAACGCCTATCCAAAAAAAGGCAGGTTGCAATATATATAAGGCATGATCCATAAAGAAGTTTTTACTAGATCGATAGAGTTTGTTTAATCTAGCTTTAGTCAGAAGTAATTTTTTTTTACTTGTCTTTGAACAATTTAAGATAAAAAATCTGTTGTGCTATTTAAACTATTTAAATTCTAGAATAATATCTTAATAATTTCTTATAATGACTTTGGTCAATCACCGCTCAACTTTTTAGACAGCTATACTAAGTAATCACAAAGAGTTCTCCAGACTTTTTGAGTTAATGAAGGAAAAATCTTTAAAAACTAAAAAAAAGACAAAAATCGCAGTTATTGATGCAGTTTTGAACTATCAACTTTTACTGAAAGAAGAAAAAAGCAGTTGTGAATATTCAAAGTAGCGAGGGCTACTCTTTTTTCTGGTCAGTGATAGTCTTCACCCAGCTAAGCATAATGTTTGCAGAAGTACATAGTTCATATTCACATTTCAATGATAAGTTGCATTATGATGGTACAAAATTCCAATTGGGATGAAAGCTATTTCAACAGTTGAATGCAAGAATTGTTTGTTTGTTAATGTTTATACTTCAAAGCACATACAACCTGAGGAATAAGCTTAAATAACACCAACACTTTCAAGCCGAACATTATCAAGGAAACCTGTACTCAATCTAATTATGTTAAGAAAAGAATGATTTCAGTAGCAAGAGTAATCAGGATTTAAAATACCATAAAATAATCTATCATTTTACATGTATCTGAAATTTGCAGCGTTTAGTAAGTTCACAAAATGGAAAACCTCATCAATCTTCATGAATGTGACAAATGTTTACACTTATTCTTTAAAACTTAATATTCATTAAGAAAACATAAAATCCCTGATCATTGATTATTGTGAGCGAAATTGGTGAAATGAGATTGAGTTAAGGATAAAGTCAATTCAGCTATATTAAAATCTAATGCAAGAATATTGAGTAAAACATTGATAATGACACAATGAGCTATTTTTAACATGGACATCAACTTTATTTAACTTTCAAGTAAATATTAAGCGGTATATAAATCTAATATAATAATAATAAAGCTGAGTGAAGTACTAAGTAATTAAAATCTGTTATTAGTAACACAACTGTTAGAATCTTAAAAAGCTATCACAAGCCTCCTGAAATTTCTAAATACCTAAAATGAATTCATTGGAAGGAGTGATAAAGTACACATACACTTTGAGAAATTAGATTTATTTAACATATTGCATTATACTATGTATGTATAATTTGTAAAGAAGGATATTATTATTATTGCACGGAGAAATTTAGATATTCACCGGTATTATCTGGATAATGCGGCTGAAAATATTTGATAGTGAACTATCGGACAGCTAACCTGGATATTCAAACGTAGTATCTGTGGATATTGAAAAGGAGATATTAGCTGTTAATATCTAAGATATTGAACTTCAATATCCCAAATATCAGGCTTGAATAATTTCAGATCTTAAACTGGAATATCTTGAATATTATTATTTATAATCTAGGATAGTACAACAGAGTATCCATGATATTCACCTTGAAAAAAAAATGTATATAAAACATAAAACAAATCTTAGTATTGTAATGAAGAAGATCATCTCAGCAAATTTCTTTCACTCTTGTCAAACAATGTTCCTTCTACACCACATTCTTTGAAAACCCAGTCATTACTACTGCAGTTCCGCAGGAACTGCATGCCAACCGCGTTCATTTTGCTCCTATCCTTTTCTTGATACGTCCAGGTCACGCTGCCATGCAGCACTGTGGGTGCAAGCACAGAGTTATATATTGCAATTTCAGCTTTATTTGTTGCATTTTTACTTCTAGTAATAGCTTGTATACTGCCAATAATCTTTCTGCCCTCGTTTATACGTCTGGATATCTCTGCATCTGTCTTTCCGTCAGCAGTAAATGAACTACCAAGATACACGAACTCATTAACTTGTTCTATCCTCTGTTGGTTTAAGGCAATGTTGCTTATTGTTTCCTCACCCTTTCTTTCAAACACGATAATTTTTGTTTTATTTGAATAATTCTTAAGGTCCATACACTTCATGCTCGTATCCAGCCTGTACATCATTCTCTGCAAATCGTCGACTGATTCTGCCACAATCTTATCATCTGCAAACGCCAGTCCACGTACTTTCACTGTCCCGAGATCAACACCTTCTTCGTCTAAGAAAGCCATTCTTAGACATTTGTCCATGTATATATTGAAAATCCAGGAGGACATAACGTAGCTTTGCCTAAATATTGATTAATAATAATAGATAAACGTATTGCATTCTTAGTATAGTATTTGTTCTATTTTATTAGTGTTTATTAGAGTTTTGCCTAAACTTGAGAAACTTGTCTGTACATAAGTTTCCACACTTTATTGATAAATTAATTCATGTGAAAGGAATTTATAACTTAACTAACATGATATCTCCTTTATAAGAATTACACAATATGATAATAGACTCGGATAATCGCATTATTTTATACCAATATCTTTTTCATTTATATTATGATAATTATTTTGTAATTTATCTGCTTCATTATAGACTTTCTTAATCTAGCATGGACATGAACCTTTTTTTTAGCATGGAATAGAACAATGTTGGTAAATGCCAGTAACAGGAATCTTGGAAAGAAGTAAAGTTAAATGAAATTTTCTGAAGTAAATTCATATTCTTTATTCGTAATCTATAAAAATATGATAAATACAGTATCCTTTATTCAACCTCATTTTACAAATTTCGCTCATAATAATCAATAATCAGACATTAAGAAACAAACCATTCTTGCACTCAGCTGTTGAAATATCTTTCATCCCAATTGGAAAATTCATCATAATCATCATAATCAATCATCATCATTATCATAATCAATTTCTTCTGTCAGTAAAAGTTGGTAATTTAGAATTGCATCCATGTCTACAACTTTTGTCTTTTTTTTAGTTTTTACAGATTTTTCCTTCATTGAATTCAAAAAGTCTAGAGAACTCATTGTCATTAGTTAGTATAGCTATCTGAAAAGTTGAGCGGTGATTGACCAAAGTCATGAAAAATCAATTAGAATTATTCTAAACTTTAAACAGTTCAAATAGCACTAGAGATTTTTAATCTTTAATATATTTAAAGTCAAGCAAAAAAAAATTACTTCTGATTAAAGCTAGATTAAACGAACTCTAGCGATGTACTAAAAACTTGTTCATGGATTTATCATGAATGTGACTTGACACATACACATACACACATACACATACACACATACGCGCGGGCGCGCGCATCTGTATGGATATGTATGATGACTTATATATATACTCAGATTATTATTATATATATGCACATACCCATAAAAATTGCAGAAGCGTGTAGGAACTCTTGACGTTGAATAAACATATTTATTGTACTATGCTACCCTCCCTCAAGAACTCGACACTAATGTTTTCTATCTCACATGGACACATGCACAAAAACATGCTTGAGTCAGAATCTGTCTTGTAAAAAGTGAACAAAATTATGTCCCTGACTCCGCCTTACTTTTCTGCTTGATACAAGTATAAACAAAAGATTGATTGACTTTCTAGAAGATGATGTAGTTGTTTAAAAATGGAAAGTAAACATCTAAATACCATATTATAAATATATAATGTGATGTAATTGTATAAAAATATATAATAAAATTTCTGTTTATAAGATACCTTTTTTCAAGGGCATGTAATACTTCGGAAATTATCGATTTTAGCCATGTTAGGTTCCCCCGGTTTTTTTCCCAAAATCATAAATATTTGGTCATGAAAATTTTGGAAATGGTAAAGAACATGCTAACGGACGTCCCCGAACTGTTTTTTTGTGGGATAATTAAAAAAAGTTTAATTTAAGTAAATTTGATGAAAGTACGTATATTTTGAGGTTATGTGTGTTAGGATTCCCCCCAACTTTACTTCCAAAGTGCACAATATTTTTGGCCAAAAACATAAGACAAGCTGAAAACATAGAAACAAATGTCCCGGAACTAATATTGTTTGTAGACAATCAAAAAAGTTTTTTTATAAATAATGAAAATTAGTTTCATACTTGTACTTGCCATGGTGGTTAGTACGCTTTCTTACTTACCGACAAAGTATCGATACGACAGAGACTGTATAACGCGAAGAAAAAAAAAATTTTAACACCTCGTGCTCGCATTTATTTCATAAGGTTTTTTTATGAAGTTATGGCACACGATAATGCTCATACGTTTCCGTGCATGGTCAAAAATGCTACAAGGCCCCTCTCTACTCACTTGCGAGGTTGCGACTGAGCCAGGCATTCCCATTTATATAATACCATCCTAACCTCAAAACAGTGCAAGTGCTTTTATTTCCCAACTTTAGCACAATTAAATTTTTTTTATTATCCATCCAAAAAAAAAAGTTCGGGGACGTCCGTTAGCGTGTAATTCAATTTCTCTCAATTCATTTTTACAAAATTTTAATTATGGTGGAAAAAAACTGGGGGAACTGAAGCTGATTGACCATACGCTGAAGTATCACATGCCCTTTTCAACTCATTTCAAGTGATTGTAATAATATGTCCTTTATTTTTTGTGAATAAAAATTTGGGAATTCATCAAAACTTTAATCTAAATTAACAATAAATGAAAATTGCAAACTTTTTTATAAATAAAATAAATTAATGAATTGCTGCTCAAAAATAATTTTGAAGTTTGAGAAAATAGTAGACCCTGCGCAATTTAAAATTTAAAATTGAAAATTTTACATCCCATCACCAGAAAACTTGAAAAAACACTGAATCTGAAGGTATCAATTTGATCTGTAACAGAATGATCTAAGAATGTACCAGTCTTTAGTTTTTTTTATATTGATATAGATTTTCGTATCAACTGCATACCGTTACAGTAAAAACGATACCTTCAAATTTATTGTAAAAGTTGCAAATTAGAAAAATAGTGGCGATTTTTATGAAAATCAGATTCCAATTTTCTTCAAAACATATGCGTGATACGAAAAAAGTCCACACAGTAAAGTTTTACCCCTTCAAACATTCTACAAAGAGGCATTCACTTTTAGATATTTTTCACGTTTTTCGAAATATATGCATATTCGGTTCTTTTTTCAAAAATTACTATTTTAGCTTTCTGTCTCTTTAAATATGTTGAGGAATGGTTTTTCATGATTTTCCAACGATAAGATGAATAGACATATACAATATAATCTTGTATCACTTTAATTTATTTACTGTCAAGATAAGAACATTGCTTTTGTTCCTTTTCTCCAATAAGTAATTTAAAACGTAACATTCGCTTCATTGAAACTGAAAATTCGATTTTGACTATTTTAATTTTTTCAAACTTAATATTTCATATAGTACTATTTAATATTTAATTTAATTGAACAATTTAATATTATTTAAATTTCAATTTATGCTACAACATTAGAACAAACAGAACGAAACCAACTTTCTTATCTCGTCGATGATTCGATAAGAAAACTAATTTCGTATGCAATGAATTTTACAGAGTTATTTGTATTTACACATAAAGGATTTAGAAACCACCTTTCAAAACTTTTAAAATTTACCGTTATATATGCCATTATGTAACATAATTATTCGTTATATATAGCATTTACTCGTTCAGTTCAAGATAACGGTAAGGAAAAAAAAACAAATTATTGCTTGTTACACAAAAAAAAACTTTACAAAATTTGTCATAAATAAAAAAATAAGAGAATAAATGCCTATGTATTTTCATCTTAGCATTGCAAAATCGTGAAAAACAATATCTCAAATGTATTTAAATAGACAGAAATCAAAAGTAGTACGTTTTTTAGAAGAAGGAATCTTTGATTTTCAGAAAAATCGTTACCATTTTGAGTTTTATTCAACTTTTCTGGCGGATTTCGAAAGAGTGCAAAATCCGCAGCATTGAAAAATAAACGTTAAATATCTTACTTAGTTGAAAAAATACAGCAGTCGAAAACAATAAAAACGTCAAAATTGCAAATTTCTTAGACCATCTATTTTTCAGATAAGGATAAGTAGCAAAAGTGTGCTACGCGCGCGCATGCATGTTTTTGGATATCTCGAAAGAGATGTTTAATTTTGTGGATCAAAATAAAAATTTTTTAGAAATAATAAGCGCCTTTATATTATAACGTTTAATTCTTGGCCCCTTATCAAATTCTGAATGACTCGATTAATATCGTGAGATTGTGTGAAGCCGAAATAAGTTTAAAATTTTTATTAATTGCAGAGTGTTGGAAAATCATAAATTTTACTTTTTTCAGATATCTTCATGAAACTAAAAAAACCTCTTTAGCCTTTAAAAATTATTATCCAAATTTTTTAAGCTGAGACTTTCTAGTTTTTAAAAATTCTATAAAAATCGAGAAGACTTCATCGCTAATATACTAAAATATTCAATAAAAAAAATCTAAAATATTTACGTACGTAACATATTTGTATAGTAAATAAAGTTTATAGGTTAATTTAAATATTAGAAACGTAGATTTTAATTTTTAAATTATAAGTTTTTTTTAATATTAAAAAAGCAGATTTGAATTTTAATCGAGCTTATAAAAAACATTTTTTTCATAGCTAAGTCAACGTCACAGATTTATAAGCATTTTTAAAAATTGGACCTTTCATATGGTTAAGGAAACAAACAATAATTCTATTCTTTTAAGATTGTAGTTGGAAAAAAGTACTTTAACAAACGTTGACTACTTGGATTCGATTTTAAGTTTCTTGAACTGAACACATTACATTTCTTATTACAAAGCGCTGGAGACCTTTGTTCCACTGATTATTATTATGATTGAATATATTATTTATATAACCTTACATTTCTCATAAACCTGAAGTTCGCAGACTTTTCTTTTTAAACGGCAAAAAAGACAACAGCTTCATCCAATCATGAACACAGGTTTCCCGACAACAATAGTTTGGAGATTGTAATCGAAAATGGCGCCATGTACTTTTTAATAATTGGAAGTAATTGGAAAATCTTGGGGGTGAAGTTTTAAAAAATAGATTGGAGAATTAAGTTAATTATAAGTTTAAATTGCTTTAAATTATTCTTTTACTAAATATTATCTCATACATTTTTTCCAGCATCTAAATTAAAGCGTGTGTAGGTCTACATATCTGTATTTGCGCTTTACGATATTAGATAAACATAGCTTTATCATTTACGTAATAATAAAATTAAATCTCGTCGTTTCGAAAACCCTATAATTTTCGAAACTGTCGCTTTAAAAACGAGCGCAAGATTCACTGAAAAAATCGACATGAAAGCTCTACTTTTTTTAGTACGTACGGGAACGTACATAAGACTACGCAATCTCGACGAGCAATTGTCCACTGAGGGAAAGCAGAGAAGGGACGCGAATAGAGTGATTAAAGTTACGAATGTTAGGTAATTAGGAGTTTTCTAAACCTTCAGATATTTTTATCTATTCTTTTTACAGTAATTATTAGCCAAACAGTTGTCAAAAAATCTGCATTGTCTTTAGTGTTCATTCACGATTGAGAAATGTGATGAAAAGTTATTGTTAAATTTATTTATCACGATTCCATTTTTCTTTTTCAGTGGTACAGTCTGCATGACATTAATGTTTCCTTATAATGCAATGTATTTCACTATAACAAAGTTTGAAGTTCTGTCAGATTCAATGCTTCTACAGTAATTTTGACACATGTTAATTATTTTATCCTGTATCTTCAATGGAGTTTATACCAAAAAAGAGGAATTTTTTACTATAATTATAAGTATTTAACCGGAGTACTTGAATTTTCAGATGAAAAGATGACGATTTTTCAACAAAATATATGGATTTTTAACAAAATAGTTCCATTATCGAGTCAAAAAGATAAAATTTCCAACAAATGTTGGATTTCCAACGAAGGAAGTCAAATTTTTAATCGAAAATTTGAATATTTAACCCAAAATGATCAATTGTCAATCAATAATTCAATCATAAGTTTAAAAAATAATTTTCAACCAAACAGATTTTAAACCAAAAACATGAATTTTTAACTACAATTATGAATCTCCAACTAAAATAATAGAAATTTAAACCAAAGAGACTAATTTGTATCTAAAAAGACGATTTTCCTATTGAAAAAGATCATTCTTCAACAAAAAATGGAATAGTTAAAAATATATAATTTTCGAAAAAATAATGACATTTTCGAACAGAGTGATGAATTTCTAATTGGAATTATGAATACTCAACGAGAATAGCTCAATTTTAAACCAAAAAGATGAATTTTCAACTAGAATAGTGAATCCTTAAGTAAATTAACTGAATTTTCAACCAAAAAAATGTATTTTCAACTGAAATGGTGGAATGATCAATTAGGATACTTACATTATCAGTTAAACCAAAAATTTGGAATCAAACAGCAAAACTAATTTTCAAACAAATTGTTACATTTCCAAACGGAGTGATGAATTGTCGACTGAAATAATGAATCGTCAGCATGAATAGATGCATTTTAAACCAATAACATGAATTTTTAAATAAAATTATGAATCTCCATCTAAAATAATGGAATTTTAATCAAAAAGAATAATTTGCATCTGAAAAGACGATTTTCCCATTACAAGAGATCATTCTTCAACAAAAAATGAAATAGTTATAAAAATATAATTTTCGAAAAAATAATAACATTTTCGAACAAAGTGATGAATTTTCAAGTGGAATGATGATTCCTCAACGAGAATAGTTGAATTTTATATCAAAGAGATGCAGTTTCAAGTAGAATAGCGAATTTTTAAGTCAATTAATTTAAATTTCAACAAAAAAGATAAATTTCTAACCACAAAGGTTCACTCACATAAAACACGGGAATGGGCAGCACAATGAATTGATTTTTGATCTTTTCTTTTCCTTCGGGCGGTTGCAGAGCTCGAGAAAAAATCGCGTATTCATGAAAATGCAAATTCTGAATTTTTCTCTATTATTCTCTTCCTACCGTGAAGTGTTCTTTGTGAATTGGTTTCAACTGGAAAAATAGTAACACTCACACAATGAATATAGTCTTAACCTAAAATAGCATAAAAGTAAAAAAAAACTTCCAAAATATTTGAAATATTCTTCATGAAATTACAACTGTACAATTTTATATCACACGCTTACCCGCGTTCTCACTAGATGTTCATTTATTAATGTACATTTTTATAAACGAAGATCATTTTCTTTTATTTAAAAACATGTATATCATTTCAAATCATTCACTGCATAAACTTGTATGTTTATTTCATTATAAGATATCATAAATTCATTATTTCCTACGAATATAAGATCTGAAATGTCACTTTGTGTACACTAAGAGGTCTTTTTTGTGATCATTTATGTGCGTGCATATACGAATTATAGAAACTGATATTATCATAATACACACTGTGATATCAATATTTTACATTGATTTATTTGTGCTTTGAGACCCAAAACAAAATACTTTTTTCCTTTTTAGGTAATTATACTTCATTTCATTTGCGTTAAAAGGTAAAATTCTTCAGGTGCATGGAGAGGTTATGTCATCCATATTTCGCCATATTTCTTCTACATCACAAGGATTAGAAGTTATATATTTTTCAATATTTAATATTATCTATGGCACAAATTACATTATTTGCAAACTGATTTCATTGATTTATAAATTGTACAATTCCTTTAT
>JAUMHM010086201.1:0-11106 GCA_032362435.1 Melikaiella ostensackeni
AACTATTATATTAAGGATTCATCTTTTCAGGTTCAAATAACCATTATGACATTCTTCGTTAGGAATGCATAATTTTTGGTTGAAAAATGAACGACCTGGTTGAAAGATGCACTTCTTTTGTTAAGAAATTCATTTCTTCGGTTGACGATTCATCATTTTGGTAGAAAATTCATCTTCTTGGTAGAAAATTGGAATATTTTGTTGAAAATTCGTCTTTCTTGTTCAAACATAATTTTCTTAGTTAAAAATTATTCTTTTTGTTGAAAATTCAACTTCTTAATTGAAAGTCAATCTAAATCATAAGTCGTAACTAGCCTACGACTTTCACTCAAAAGTATAACAACAGCCACTTGATAGATATGCATGATGTTGTGTGAAAATTAATTTTTGATCCTCAAAAGTGGATTATTCTGATCTAAGCTTGATAACACTAGTTTACAAATTTTCGGTTCATCGCATGTACCTTAAAGGAAAAATGTTCTCTGGACTGATTTTGGGTCACTGAAAAAAAAGTGACACTCATAAGTAAGTTCTTCTTCTTGAAAAATGATATACTGCTCGTATCAATCGAATACAAATCTATTGGTTTACGGAAAGTGAAATTCAAAAAATTGCAAAAACGGAAAGTTAGTGATTTTCAAATAAGGTCAGAAAAACTACTTTTTTACCTTCATCGCCTGTAACCCAAAAAAATTCAACCCGATTGACACAGACAGTATATAATCGGAAAGTGGAAGATCATACCTTACGAACGAAATACAGTTTATGTCAATTGGATCAACCATTATCAAGATTTATGCCAATAACTGAAAAACGCCGTTTTTTGGAAATATCTCGAAAACGCTTTTTTGGAAAAATGAATAAATTTCATTTTTTCTCAGCGACATCAGAATGATATGCAACGGTTTTATATCCCGAGGTTTACTGCGATTCACCGTGTATATTTTGATTGCATAAAAAATGTTAATTAGAATTTCTGACGAGCTTGCACGGGTGAGTGTTGGAAAGTCACTTTTTCTTGAAACAGTTAATACTACCTCAAATCTTATATTCCGCGAAATTAGAAAAAAAGATTGTGACTGATTCATGAGCCTATAGCACAACAATTTTTAATTACCTTTTCTATTTTCACTTTGTAATAGAAAGATGCAAATGAATAAATTGCATCGTATTTGAGTTTGCTTTACGATTGAGTGTAGATAAACTGTAAAAAATGTAATAAAATTGGAAACTGTCGTTACAATCTCCAGAGAAAAAGAAAAAACCATAAGGGTGGAAAGGCAGTCCTGATTGTGGAAACAGTTGATGTAGACTCCTATACGAATAACTTCATGCGATACCGAAATGACGTCAAAATAGTGATAAAAGAAAGGACATGACGAGGGTGAAAAAATCAATACCAGAGCCACCCCTGTCGCAAAAAAACTCACCTATAGAAATATGAGTGTGTTAATATCACAGAATCACAGCTTTTCCCAATTTCAGCTTTTTAACTCTGGTTTTTACCATAGTATATTTAATTTAATACTATGAAAAAGTCTCAGTTTTATTAGAGTCTAAAAACCAAAGCTAAATAGTTGAAGTTCAGAAAAACTGTGATTTTTTAGTATCACACGGGAGTCCGAGTAAAGGGAAATTTTAAAAGTGATAGGTGTTCTTTGCATGTGTGAGAAACAAGCAAAAAGCTGAAGTTGAGAAAGTCTATCTATTGATTGTCTATCACGAATTATAACTCAACTGAGTAGAATTCACTTGAAACTTTTATGGAATTTTCTTCTTAATGGGGAATAATCGTAAAATAATAGGATTTCATATCACAAGGCCTGAGAATCCCAAGAGTCATTTCTTATTGAATGGAGGTCGGTTATAAAGGCAGAAACGTTTCGACAATTTTTATGATATACCTTCCCGTATGTGTTCAAATAATGAATTAAATTATAGATTTATATGAGAGTGTCTGTTCACTTGGAAAATCTGGAAAACCTGAAATTGTCAGGGAAATTTTATATACCTGGATAAAGCTGGAAATGCTAGCAATTTGTTTTTAAACCAGGCGATTTTTTAGAGCGTTCTAAAACATTTTTGAAATTATTATATAAAATTAAATTAAACTTTTTTTCATTTCTCAATGTAACTTTTATAGTATTGGATTTATACTGATATGAATCGAAGAAACTTCTCGTATCATTTTCACTTCTCTCAGCAGAATGTCTTTTATATAAAGTATTAATATGTTAAATGTGCACTGAATTTTAAGTATGGAGATAAGATATAAATTTGTTTCAATTATCATTCAAATTCATGTTCTGTAGGAAGAAATTCGAGAAATGAATAATTATGTTCTTAGTATTATTCATTCATTTAATCATTCGATAGTGGTAGTTAATATAATTAAAAATATCCTGTAATCATTTGTCAAACTTCCTAAATTAAACACACTATTCAATTAAATTAGACACAAGATTGATTTTTTACTGAAAAAGAAGACTCTTCAACAAAATAGTTACACTTTCAACCAAAAAGTTAAATTTTGAACCAAAAAAATGATTCTTCAACAAAAAAATGACTTTTTGACAAATTAGTTCCACTTTCAACTCAGTAGTTGCACTTTCAACCGAAAAGTTACATTTTCTACCAAAAAAGACGACTTCTGATTAGAAGACATCAATTTTAAACTGAATAGTTGAATTTTCAACTAAAAATAGAATAATTGAACGTGTAGTTAAAAAAATTATTTTCCTACAAAAGACAAATGAACCTCCTCCAAAATAGTTGAATTTTCTTCCAAAAAAATGAATTTTCAACTTAAACGATGAATCTTCAACGAATAAAATAAATGATTAACAAAGTAGTTCCATTTCCAACTGAGTAGTTGAATTTTTAACAAAAAAGAGGAGTTCTGAACGAAAACTGTATTAACTGATATTTCAACCAGAAAAGATCCAAATTTTGAATCAGAAACAATTGAAATGAACCAAAACTCGACTGAAACAGTTTAATTTGTGACCAAACACTTGCATTTCTAATCAAAAGTTAAATTTTCTAACAAAAAAAAAAACAAACTTTCAACAGAATACATCATTTTTTAACTAACATAGATAAAATTTCAACCTAAAATGGAAAGAATAGAAAATGTTTAAGCAAAAAGTTTAATTTTCTACCAAGAAAGACAAATTTTCAACAAAATACATAATTTTTCAAGTAAAACATATAAAGTTGCAATCGAAAATGGAATCGTTAAATTTTCAGTAAAAAAAATGTTAAACAATAAGTCATCAAATTTTCCACCAAAAAGGATGAATTCTCAACCAAAAATTTAATAGTTGATATTTCTACCAAATAAGATTTAATATTTCAATCAAAAATGGTTGAATTTAACCAAAAATAGAAATTTTCAACAAGACAGTTCAATTCTTGACTATGAAAAATTAATTATTAACCAAACAGTTTTCGTTTTTGAAGCAAAAAGATTAATTTTCTGCCAAAAAAGACGACTTTTCTTTAAAAGACATCGATCCCAAACCAAATAGTTTAATTTTCTTCTAAGAAATGAATTTTCAACTCAAACAATGAATCTTCAACCAATGAAATAAATTATTAACAAAGTGGTTTCATTTCCATCTGAGTAGTTGCATTTTCAACAAAAGAGGGGGATTATAAACAAAAACTGTATCAGCTGATATTTCAACCAAAAAAGATTCAAATTTTAAATCAAAAACAATTTAAATGAACCAAAAAAGATGAACTTTTAACGAAATAGTTGAATCCTCAACTAAAACAGTTTAATTTGTGACCAGAGAGTTGCATTTCTAACCAAAAAGTTTAATTTTATACCAAAAAATACGAACTTTCAACAAAATTCAAAATTTTTCAACTAAAACAGATAAAATTTCAACCAAAAATGGAAAAAAATGGAAAATGTTTAACCAAAAAGAATAATTTCCTACCAAGTAAGCCGAATTTTCACTAAAATACATAATTTTTCAAGTTAAACAAAAAAAGTTGCAATCAAAAATTGAATAATTAAATTTTCAGTAAAAAAAAAGTTAAACAATAAGTGATCGAATTTTCAACCAAAAAGGATGAGTTCTCAACATAAAATTTAATAGTTGATATTTCTACCAAATAAGATTTAATATTTCAATCAAAATGGTTGAATTAAACCAAAAATAGGAATTTTCAATAAGACAGTTCAATTCTTAACTACAAAAAATTAATTATGAACCAAACAGTTTTCCTTTTTGAAACAAAAAAATTAATTTTCTGCCAAAAAAGGCTACTTCTCCTTGAAAGACATCGATCCTAAACCAAACAATTCAATTCTCTTCTGAAAAATGAATTTTCAACTCAAACGATGAATCTTCAACCAATAAAATAAATTATTAACAAAGTGGTTCCATTTCCAACTGAGTAGTTGAATTTTCAACAAAAAAGAGAAATTCCGAACAACAAATGTATTAGCTGATATTTCAAACAAAAAAGATTCAAATTTCAAATTAGAAACAATTGAAATGAACAAAAAAAAATTTTTAACAAAATAGTTGACTCCTCAAGTTAAGAAGTTTAATTTGTTACCAAACAGTTGCATTTCTAATCAAGAAGTTCTATTTTCTACGAAAAAATACGAACTTCCAACATAATACATAATTTTTCAACTAAAACAGATGGGATTTGAATCAAAAATAGAGAAAATGGAGAATGTATAACCAAAAAAATTAATTTTCTACCAAAAAAGACGAATTTTCAACAAAATACATAATTTTTCAAGCAAAACAGTTGAAGTTGCGATCAAAAATGGAATCATCAAATTTCCAGTAAAAAAAATGTTAAACAATAAGTGATCGAATTTTCCACCAAACAGGATGAATTCTCAAGTAAAAATTCAATAGTTGATATTTCTACCAAATGAAATTTCATGTTTCAATCAAAAATGGTTAAATTTAACCAAAAATAGGACTTTTCAACTAGACAGTTCAATTCTCAATTATAAGAAATTGATTATTAACCAGTTTTCCTTTTTGAAGCAAAAAGATTAATTTTCTACTAAAAAAGACGAATTTTCAGCAAAATATAACAGTTTTCAATCGAGTCGTTAAATTTTCAACTAAAGAAGATAAATCTTCAACTTCAACTATGGATCTGCAACCAAAAAAAAGATGAATTTTTAACAGAGTAGTTCGACTTTCAAACAACTACCTGAATTTTCAAACTAATAAGATGAATTCTTAAGGAAAAATGTAATAGTCGATATCTCATCCAAAAAAGATTCAAATTTCAAATAAAAAACATTTGAATTGAGCCAAAAAAGATGAAGAAATGAATTTTTAGTTTAATCTTTTGAAATTTCCATCTTTAAATACAAGTTTTGTACAAAATAGTATCTAACAATTTAATGACTCCTCATTAAGAAGAAATGCGCCTGTATAAATCTATTAATGCCTTGAAAAAACCTGGAATTGTCAGAAAACTTTTTTCCAGAATTAGAATAGACACCCTGTATATATTCTAAAGCGAATAGAAGGCTTCAGAAGATTTTTCTTTTTCGGAATTCGACGACTCATTCTCTGATAAAGTTGAAGTAATTTAAGGCAACGATAGGATAAAAGTATCAAAAAATCAACATGTATAAAAAAACAGCCTCCCAACTCTTATTTTCGAAATCCAAAAATAAATCGGGGTTACTTTTGCACAAAAAGGAATCAGATTGCGCAAACTTTTTTTCAAAGCCAAAAATTTATAACTCTATTGCAATACCACTTCATTACAATAGCCTCTTTTCCTTTTATTATTGTATAAATAAAATGAATACAAAGCAATTAGCCAGAGACGCAAAGCGGAAATTCAGTATGAATAAAACATTGAAAGAACATATATTATACATTCTGTTGTACTGAGGTCAAGCTTTGAAGCCTAACAATTGTGACACAGAAGAGGATACGTTAGACAATCTCGTTGTAAGTGGCGAACAAAGACTTGATATCCGCGACATTATATCCGCAAATACGAAACTAAATAATGGTTAGATTGCTGGTGTGGATGGTATCATCGCTGAAATGTGAGGATGAGTGACGTAGCTCGAGACAGATCATAGGTAAAAGTTTGAAAATAAACAAAAGAGTTTTCTGTACATTTCTTGATATGGAAAAAACTTTCCTCAAGGTGGATAAAACGAAACTTTGGGAAGTCCTGAAAGGGAACAGATTGGATGGTTGGCTTCTGAAAGCAATAAAAACAATATATAATGATATTAAGTCCAAGAATGATCGTTAATTTTCAACAAATATCGATCGGATCGTCTCGTAGAAACGTGAATCTCGTTGAATTGATTGAACCGAGCAATAATTTTAAAAATGAATGAAACGTGTTATTAATCGCAATAAATTAACAGAATGTTTTTTAAGTAACCCGGAAATCCAATTTTCAGACACTAGACAACGAAAAAATCGTTATCAAATTTAAAGGATAAGTCATCTGAGGGATAAAATAGATGATTCTTTTACATTCATTTCCTATACACTAGGAATATTTGTTAATCCATGACATTTTTTAATTATATATTAGCATTTATTATAACCATTTTTTCACTTTATTATTTTCTCGTAAACGAAAAAAATTACATATAGTTTTATATGCTAGTAAAATACATTTAGGGCTTTTGTGAGGATTGTATTTTGCTTGCCAGTGAACAAGTGATCCACGAATTAAGACGCATCAGGTATTTTATGGATTCGTTATTAGGCCGATTTCTGTGTCTCCTAATTGTTAAGGAATCACGTGAAAAAAGTCGTTCAGCTGCAACAGACGTAGCTTGTATGCTAAACAAATCGCGAACCATTAAAGATAAGGTTGGATACAATTTTACGTTTTATGCCACTATTTTGATATGTCCTCGTCTTCATCTGCACATTCTTGATTCATATACAGATTGATTTCTTTCCACCATTCATGACGAGAAGATTGAGAATCATTCTTCTTCTTCTGCTGCTTCTTTTCGTCTTTGAAGAAGCCGCGCAAATTGAGTGTCTTATACACGTCATCATCCTTTGACTTTCCTGAATCGATGGTAGACGTTGAGCGACTTTTAGAGTCTTTTCTGGAGTTTCGTAATAAATGAACAAATGCAGGATACAAAGTTCGCTTATCAAGAAACAAAGGAATAAACTGTGTCCATTGTTTAAATTATTATTCTTGAGAAGATTCGATTAAGAAAACCAATTTAATTTACCTCTGGTTTGAAGTACAAAGTCTTGTAAATTGTGTTGAATTCATTTAAGGAAGTTGCAACCATTTCCCTTCCCCAGGATGTTTCATAAAACGTTTCAAGTTTATGTTTTGGGTCCAAAATGAGTACAGCACCAGTATACCCAATTACTTTTTGCATAGCGCTTTATCAGTTTGGCCAAACATACTTTTAATCCTTCTAGCATACTTTGATCTGTTGAGCTCATGTTAATCTTTTCTCTTAAAGCATCTACGACAGAAGCTATTCGATCAACAAGCATATTGAAACCAATTAAAATCAAGGGTGGTGTTACATATTTTTCCTCGCTTGAAGCTTCAGTTAGTTCCTTGAACTAACGAAGAAATTTGACAACTGTTGTTAGCAGCGACCATTCATGAGCTGAAACAGAGAATTTCTGCAGTGGCCCGTTTGATTTACATAACAGAGTTAATGCGCGTTGCATCTTAATCGCAGTATCTATCATTGCGTAGGTTGAATTCTTCCTTGTAGAGATATCAATGTAAGAAAAAAGCATTTCCTCATCAGGACAATTGTTTATAAGAAGGAGTGATGCCTGAAACGAAAGATTTCAGATACTCATGGATCCTCGTGAAGGGCTTTCCTTAGTGGGTGTGGTTGGAGTATAGAGTTTGGACTTTCCTATGGGTTTATCAGTCACCTCTAGTGTTTATGTGAGAATCGTGACGTTTCATGGACCTGTAAATCTCTTCACCTGGGGCGACGGCAAGAGAGATGGATCAGCGATCATTATCGAGCGGTGTTGTGGAAAGAGAGTGTCGTATGCATAAGGAAGACGCGACTTCTAAATTGATCCAAAACCTATCTCTTTTCCTAAACATCTCTTACTTACCCTAACCATATTAATTCATTGATCCCCGGTAGTATAACCTGGCAAGAACCGAAGGAGTAACGCTCACCCCGAAAGGGATTGAGCTTAATAGTATAATAAATAATAATAATATCGCACGTCATCTGAAATAAATATGGCAACATCGATGCTTACTTATTAAAGACAAATAGCTCTCCCAACTCCTAATCAATGCATGCTAACTGCAGTAGAGAGTCGGTAGGAGTTGCGCAGGTTAAGTGCTACTCGTAGTAATTGGCTTCTAATCAATGTCTGTGGTAACGAGTGTCTCTGTTAATCTTCTAGTATAACTGACCCTCGTTTGATCACGAAAGTCGATACAACATCCAACTATATCGTTTCCGCGAGTCAGAAAGTTAATCCCACTTCGTCAAGGATGTGTACCAGTACCAGGACATTCAATTTCCCTCAGCAATTACCTAGCGTAACTACTACCCATGGACGGAATTAAATTGTCAAGCATTTCCATGGATTACTCTGAGAACAAGAGTAATTACTAGGTAACGTCTTCCACACCTGTGAGATCCACGGGCTCTGTTTCTCTCCGTACAAAACATCTTGCAGGTTCGCACCTTAAGATAAAAACAAATCTTACTTGACATGGAGTATAGAGAGGTTAGTGGTTTCTAGAGACCAAAGAGTTAACTACCTTAATCTCTGTAGTAAAAACGAAATAGATCACCTTCGTTGCCTTGAGGCAATTGCTTGGAATTTTGGTAAATTTATGCAACTACGGTTACGTGGCATTAATTAGACGCGCAATGGGGATCAATAGGCTAAGCCAGTGCCTCAACTGAATGCATAAATTAGGGACCAATCTGATGATTAAGTAGATATTCGACATTAATGTAGTACCTTATAATTACGTATTGACCTGTATCCACAATCAGCATATATTGTTATAGAATTTAATGTTGATACTGTCCTAAAAATTCATATTATTAAAGACAGCAATATTTTTTATGCCTATACTTTTGAAGGTTACGAATAATAACGCTTTAACAACTCACATTTCAACTCGCAGCATGTAGCAATTTCGACTAAAACGTATTAGAATTAGTTTACTCTCTAATTAGTTCTTCACTTTTTACTATGTTTAGTTACTTTTCACTATTTTCATTCTGAAAAAAATCAAACCTAATAAAACCTGTTTATATTTATATGGATTAAAGCATTTTATTTTGATATAAATTTCAGTAAACATATAAGTACAGTTATCTGGGACTTACGCATTTCATTTACCTACTGTGATCATGAATTGCAAAGGCCTTTGTTAATATCTACGTAGGTTCTATTCTACTAAATTGATGTGTAACCATCAATGCAAATCCTAATCGACGTTCACCACGAATGTCTAGCCTCAATGAACCTGTGTTCAATTTGTATTATAATTCTATTTGGCTTACTCTATGAATGTTTATATAACAGTGGGAATATATAAAGGGAAGAAAATATTCAGAAATAGCGAGAAGTTATGATAATTATGTAAATATTCGAAGATTAAATAAATTTTTTCCATAATTATCAAGAAAATATTTGATGCTTTCAAAGCTAGTATGGAATAAATAAAAAGTATAAAGTACGAGGTGTGGCTATTAGATCAGTGGACTGATGTTCTAACAATTTTCATTCACCAAATTATTCAATGGAGATGTTATCCCCTTCAATATTATTCCCTTCCCGATACCTACTCCGCTCCATATGAGGTAGACACTCATCCGCATCAACTTTTCTTGAAAAATTTTACGTTTTTGTAGCGGATTTTCCAAGTATCACGTGAAACTTCACGCTGACATGCTGTTCTAATTTCACATACATCATAATTCTGGCAGGGCTCAGGTAGACGGTTAACTTCGAGCAAAAGTTACTGTGATACTGAGGGTCATACAATCTTGAAACTTGGAGGGTAATGGGGGGAAGAATACAGATTGATATCAGACCCTACTTGTTGTTGCCGAGGCCCCAAGCAAGCGGCAAAAAAATCAGTCTGGTTATTTGATATGCACATCTCCTAAAATGAATATGTATTATTAATATTGTAAATATTGCATACTATTATAATAATTACATGAAACAAAATGTGCATCAGAAACATATAATGAAAATTTTCAATGAAAGCTTGAGATATTAGCAATATTCAATTGGATATTCATAGTGAAAGCATTAGCCTTTGTGATCCTGTTTACTGAGGAATCAATGGAGTGATGCCGGTAGTTGTTTCCATAAGTGAACCAAAAAGCTAGAGCAATCGCACATTAATATCAATTTATGAAACTTCATCCCCTATCCCGTCCACCACTTTGCGTTTCAAAGAGGATGAACAAGCCACTTGTTCTCTCATATCTCTAGCATAAGTAAACTTTCGACTATGCTATTAATCAACATCAAGAAGGAAATTCACCGTGGAAACCGCGAAAGCGAATGTGTTAAGTTGATCGATTTAGTTGATTTGATTCAAATGGGAAGTAAAAATGTATACTTTAATATAATATTTACTTCGGTTCATGCATAAGCTGCTTTTTAAGTGATGTTCATAATGTAGATTATTTCTTTTTGAAAAATAATTGCTTGCATGAGCATATAAAGAAATAGTTATTCGAAATTGTTGAAAAATTTATGGATAACAAAAAGCCGTCTGCAGGTCATAATCTCATTCCAATGATTATAAAACTTTGACAATCACATAAATTTGACGATTTTACATATTAATCAGAGGTAAATAAATTCGCAATTGCATCCGTTGAGAAAAGAAGAGTTAAGGGAGTGATTTTCAAAATGCAGACCAATGTGCAGCTTAGACGCTCTTACCAAATGAACTCAAACTTTTTCTCAAAAAGGCGTCATCACATCTTAAAATTACTTTTGATATATGTGACGCGATCTGAAGAAAGACCCCTAAGCGCCACAATGCTAATTTCAGAGGAGAAGCAGGAGAAGTGGCGACAAGCCGATAGGACTCTTCCGATATTTCTCTCTCTTTCCAACAGGCACACTT
>JAUMHM010086202.1:0-11105 GCA_032362435.1 Melikaiella ostensackeni
GCTTCACGCAAACGTCTCATAACGCCCAAATAATACTCCTTGTTGACGGTCTGGCCTTCTGAAAGGAATTCATGATGTACAACATCTCTGTAATCAGAAGTTCTTGATACCATACGGTCTGGCAGCGGAGAAGTTCCTTGTGCCCCTCAATGCTTTCCTCACCTCTCCGGCAGTGATTGGTTGACATTGTTCCTCGGACGTTATGAGGTTGTCGCACAACTCTTTAAAACGCATGATGTTCTCAGTGTCTTCATGCAATGGGTGTTGAACTTTGTAAATCTTACTCCAAAAAGTTTCTACTCTCTCGGACGTAGGCGGATTATTGACAGAAACAGGGGGATCGCTGAAAAGGCGCGATGGGTCAGCGAGAAACTGTCGATTCTCCCTGACCCATCCCTCACTCTTCCGTATTATCCTTCTAGCGTCAGATAATACCCATATTTTATCAACAATGTGCTGCTTGATAGTCAGCAGCTTTGATTTGTTCAATGTGTGATGGTGTTCGTGAGCGAACTTTTAGACCCTTACCGTAAAAGGTTTACCCGATGTTATATTGTCAATCCCACACTTAATACGAGACGCGTTCTGTCTTGCCCAGCAAATCTTCTTGTTCAGTTGGTGCAAGCGCCTTTTGGTCTCTTGATCTATCGTCGGCTTCACCCTTCGATTTGAATCGGCTAAAGCTCTCACCGCATCATATACTGAACAAGTGATGGTCCAGAGATCGGACTCCTCCGAGAGATCCTAACGAAGGGTGGCATCCATTTCAGCCAGATCTTGAGGCTTAGGAGGAACCAAGATGTTTATGTTCCTCCTTATCTTGAAATCGTCGTCATCTCTCAGAAGATGCCTGCTCTCCATGGTCGGTCTTCATGTTGCTTCCTCTTCTTGGTCTGCGGCTTGTTCTTGCAGCGGTTGGGGAAGCGTTCCGCGTACGCACCCTGCTCGCGTGAGCTTATCAGCGCGATTTCGCAATGATTGTTGCGGAACGTGCGGAAGCTCTGGGTGTTTCTGGCACCACAGAGTGTACATGCGCACCATGTAACCTCTGCGAACAGGCATAATGCTAGCCTCGTCGCAAACAATCAATTCATTCCTGAGTCGATCCGTCCACTCAATGCGAGCGTCTCGCCATTCCGCCGGCGTCTTTTCATCCAAATTATTTTCAGCACCTCGCGCTCTAGGGCGGTCGGTACTGTTTGGCGAATCATTGTCGGGTGCTCTGCGCGTTTGGTCGTTTTGAACCGCATTTACAACTGGATTCGGTGTTGTCATAGTTGTTCTCAAGAGCAGCTAGGGACTGGGTTCGTCCACTCCTGCAGAGCCCTACATGCAAGGGTAAGGCTGCATACTCTAGGAGGTCGCCCGGTATTCCAGAGACATCGTTTGGCGACACCTCAGCCAGGAGGAATTCAGCTTTCGGCACGATTGTTAACGCCTCAGCCGAGGGGTTTTTCCTTTGGGACCATCCTTGGACCATTGTCCGCGACTGCTTACTAAGTTTTGTAATCGTCTTCAGCAGAAGCCCTCGGTACAGAGATCTTTTATCCGCAACTTGCGGACGCGTCTGGTAGCTTTGTCATATGCCACACATACTTGTACTATCCAGGTTCCACACTCACACGGGAGCGACTTAAATCTACAGACACAATGCGGTCCCTGTTGAACACTCGAGGCCTGACATCGTACTCCTTGACTTCGAGAAACGAACTGTGTTCGTGATCGAATTCTCGGCTTGGACCAACAGCAACATCACAGTCAAGGAGAAGGAAAAGGGAGGAAGGTATCGAGACTTTATAAGGGAGTTGCGACAAATGTTCCGAGAATATTCGGTCAAAATCATTATCCTTCTCATTGGTGCTCTCGGAGGTGCGAAGCCATCGCTGGTTCATAACCTCGAAGCCATACCCGCATGCCAGAAGCATGCCGAGGCACTTATGAGATCAATGCAGAGCTGTCATTCTTGGTTTGCTCCGTGTCCTCAAGACACACGAGGGTTTCGCCGGCTCTCCATTGTAATTCCATCGTACCATGTGGTCAGCCTTCGCACGATCGTGAGACGTGGCCATAAGTATAATTTACCGCAGTTCTACAGGGAGCTAGTGTCATTTTCTTGGATGGATACAGAGAACCATCATTCTTGGGTCGCCCCGTGACTTCAAGACACGCGAGGGTTTCACTTGCTCTTTATTGTAATTCGATCGTGCCCTGCTGCCTTTTCCGAGATGGCAGTGGCTCTCAAGAGGACCCTGCGGTGGCTGTTTGTCCAATTTTGTTTATCTGTATATATAGACTTGGCATTAAATCAAGGCTTCATATCGCGATGAAGCTTCGCTTTCTCATTATAAAATGCCATCTTAATGGGAAACTCAAGCCATTTGATGTTCAATTAAAAGGAATTCAATCTATTAATTTTCAAAATAAAGATATTCTAATTTAAAATCCTTTTATCGGCTTAAGTAATTGAAATCGATTTTATTGACTGTATATGCGTAGCTTCTTTAAATTACTAAGAAGTAATTAATCAATCCGAGATTCAATTACACTTTTTTGTAGCATACTTCTTGAATAAGATGGTCTTACCTGCTCCACAAGAAGCGAGATTATTTTTGTGTACTACATGACCAGTAGCGGAAATGCATTCAGCTAAAAACCTGTTCGGACTTATTTATGGGGAGAATCCCAGTCCTTTTTCGGTAGTTCCCCGATCGATTCATGCGGAGATTAGACAACCAGTAGGTCAAGGGAGAAATTACCTCTTTATTGTTTGGAACACGCAGTATTCCTTTTCTTCGATGCGATCGAGTATCTATAACCTGTGACGCTTTCATGGCTCAGCGGCTATCCAAACGCCATTACGTTTACGGTGCTGATGCTGAAATGGCGGCTATGTTACTTCTGACACGTTACAACGACGTTATCAACGCCTTCTTTTTGGATCGCGTGTATAGTATAAACCTGTGGTCGGCGGAAACATTGACTTAATCCCCTCCAGGCTACTTTATCGGTGGGGGCAAGAAAAGTGCATCGCGTCTCGGCAGATGTAATTTAAAGAAAGAATCTCGAATACAGTGTACTTTGTAGAAGCAAGCAATGTTATCTTCGGGAAATAGTGCTTTCGTATATGGCCGTATATCATCAATTCGCGCGAGAATTTATAACTTGATTGCTTTAGCAGGAATAACGGTTGTTGTTTGATGATGGAAAACATCTGTAGATTCTCATGGTGCACGCGAAAACGTACTTCGTCCTACAATAAATGTCGAGCGTGAGGCAACTCCCAGGATAATGTATGTACTATCGGAGAATTAAGTTCGGTACCTTTCGTACAAATCTACGAATCCTACACTCTTACTTTTCTTTGGGACGGTCTAACTGGTTTGTAAGTAAAACGGTCAAGCCATAAGTCTTGGGGTTCCAAGTTTACCATAACAGTAAGCTTTTATTTAGCGATTTAGCCATTCAATCTATTAACAGTTTAGAAAATATCTATACAATTGGAAATTATTTTACAAGCATTATTTCAATACTGTCCCTGCACCAGACACCTAAAATCTCATTCGCTTCAATTTCTGCAAAAAAAGTATACGACTCATTGTCAGTAATGTAAAGAAGTGCGAAAAGGTGAGTCTGCTGACCAAAATTATAGAAGGGCTTACGATTTTATTCAAACAAATTTCACAAATTGGTAATCCGTATAAAGATCCATTTGTAGCAAGGATGGTTAATAGTAAAAATGTCGAAAAATGTTATTCAAATTGTATTTGTTTAAATAATTTTTTTTCAATGGATAAAATAACACCTAGAGACATTTTGGTCGGGAATCTGGACTGGACGGAGTGAAAAAGCTGAAACTGATCGAATCGTTTGAACTGAGAGAAAAAATTTGTGGATTGGCATCTGACAAACAAAGACTTAAGAAAATCTTGGAATTGGTTAATATCTTCTGTTTGATTTTTAGATTTGAAAATTAGAATTTTTGAAAAATCAAAAAAATTTATTTTGGTCCAACAATTATGGCAAATTTTTTTGTATGTGAAGTTTTTTCTGCAACTTCTTCACCTTCAATCGGAAATGCTATTATTTCAGTTTCATAAAAAAAAATTCGTTGTATTCAAAGCGTTCAAAAATTGTAAACAACGATTTTGGAACCAAGAAAAAAAATTCCATGAAAAATTTAACTTTTTCCAAAACACTGTGCTTCTAACTTAGTATAAAAAAACGAAGTGTTTGTCGTCCCTAAACTCGGAATGAGTATTCAAATGTTTTTCATAAGCTTGACGACTAACCGCAGCCATAAAAGGACATGTTTTTATCACATTCACAACAAAAAATTTAAGTGAGCAAACAATTTTTTTTCATTTCTAAATTTTCTTCAATTTTCAGAAATTTCAATTTTTAAATCCAAAAACCAAACAGAAGATATTAACCGATTTCAAAACTTTATTTTTTTCGGGTGCCGACCCAGAAATTTTTTCCCTCAGTTCAAACGATTTGATCAAGTTTAGCATTTTCTCTCCGTCCTAATACAGATTTCAAACTTGTGGAATTAAAACAAAAGAACTAATAGCCCTATGGAAAGACCAAGGGTACCTTTAGATTTCTAGAATGTATGAATTTTTTTGGATAATGTTCTGATTCACTTTCATCACTTTATTTCGAATTAAACAAGTTACAATTTATGAGGTTGTAAATATTTTTTAAGTTGTGAATGGATCAGTTTAATAACCATTGTGTGAAAAAATAGATGGCGCTACATATGCATTGTACATGTAATAATCTAATGGAAATGACAATGGACTTAGCACCGTTTGGCTTTCCCTGGTTTTATATAAATGAAAATAATACATAAATCGTTAAGAAAATCATGTGAAATACATATTTTTATTCATTTCACAAGCAAACAACATTATCAGTAGAAAGAATCAACATTCATAGTACCAGTACAACATTGTTTAATTTTAATAATAATATCTGCAACTGCTGAATACATTGAAATACGACATTTTTTAGGGTAAAAAATTGTAAAAACTTAATTATTTCACTGAAATATGTGTGAAAAAGCGAGGAAGTATGCTTTCCCTGCCTCAGTTTTATAACTCTAGACAAAAGTGAAGTAAATTTTTATTAAATCATACACAATTAATTCCTATACAGTAAAATTCTATAATAAAAATATATAAGTTTTTGAGCCTCAAATTAACTTAACACGCCTCAATTCTACAAATGAATTCTTAGCATATTACTTTAAAAAATTCTAAACATATAAATTTTGCACCGCAAAACCATACACATGGTATACTACTTTTCCAATTATTCAGCATTATTATGTGTAGAGTTTTGCTGTGCAAATTTATTTTGTGTATTGAATGCGTGCTTTGTGTTGCGTGTTGAGTTACCTGTGTTGAGTTTATTTGTGCACAATCGCTAATGCCCATAGATCTTTTTATTACATAATGCTCTTGGTACAACAATTTGATCACTTCTTCTGGATAGGAAAAATCTTGAATGTTGAGATTGTAAACATTTATTGAACTTATTTGTTACATACAAGAATACACTTTTCACAAATACGATAATTGTCGTAAATAGTTTTTAATTTTTTAATTTCATATAGGCTTTGAATCGACGCTGTTCCTATCTCAACTAAACTATGACTTACAGAAAAGTCCGCACTTGCTTCATATTATTATGAATAATTAGGCAGATCTGTGGGCTAAAGTAGTGATTACTATTTATTTTATAGATATTATATATATATATAATAAATATAAATAAAATTATTAGTTTCAGTCTGCATTTTGTATAGCTTGAATCATTGTTTTCGAATTTTAACCTAAAATAGCAACTCAGCATGACAGGAGCAAAAACTTGTGTCGCAGACTTTGAAGTGATTTTTGTCATCCTTAACCCTAGGTACAGCTAGCTGACTGAACATTTTTCCTATTTGTTTATCAGTAATTTCGAACCGAAGTCTTTTGATATAAGTAGAGATGCACGACGATACGAGATTTTCAACTGTCTTACTCGCTGCCGCTCTTTTTTTTTAAATTGTTTGAAATTATATTATCGAGCATTCTTTCGTTAAATACCGTCTCATCTCGTCCTAAATGTCGAACGATACTGAGCGACATTTCCTAGAAAGTGATACATGAACCGAACTGTCCGAAATCAAATATTAGCAACCTTTTTTCATTAATCGAATATTTGTCGTATATTTAAACAATAATAAATCAAAGATTTGGGAAAAGTAAAACTACAGTCTACTTTTTCATTTCAAGGAGTATATCCACGTGCTTTTAGAAGATCAAAAAAATGATATTTAGTATTTTTTTAGATACCATGCTTCGAACAGGATACCAGGCTCATTGCCTTTAGAAGCGACTCTTTCGTAATTTATTTAAACAAAAATCAAAATCCTGTTGGAGTAATCAAAGATATATTGCAAATCTTCACTGCTTGTGCCTTCGGGATATTTTATCGCCTTTCCAAAATCAAATATTCACAACAGTTTTCTATCAATCGAATTGTTGTCGTACATTTAAACAATAATAAATCAAAAATTTGGGAAAAGTAAAACTGCAGTCTGTCTTTTCATTTCATCGCCTTTAGAAACGACTCTTTAGTAATTTATTTAAATGCTTTCACAGCAAGGAGAACATACACGGGCTTTTAGAAAGCATAAAACATTATATTCAGTATTTTTAAATGTTCGTGATATATTAAGACAGTAATAAGTAAACTAAAATTCAAAAAGTAAAAACTGTGTCGGCTTTTCTCGTTGAATGTGGATATACCACATCTTCTTATAAACGAAATAGTGGCTTCACGTATTCTTTGGGAATCCTCCAACAAATAAAAATACGCTGGAAATTAGGCTAAAGTCTTTCATAATTTCGGTAGCAAGAACTATCAGCCCCATTTAATAATGATTATTGGCTGATTTTGAATGTTCTGTCACCGATTAAATCTTTAAGAAAATCATCTACTAATTAACCATTCTACTGCTGCTGTCTTTCAAGGTGGGCATTAGGGTGAGTCGAAAATAAGAAATTATGGATTTCGAAATTACTACAACGCGAAAAAGTAGCGTATTGGAATCCTAAAAAGATGTAATCACTTTTGGAATCGATAGACATGCAGCTTGGGTACTCGTGCTCAATAAAAATGTTTAAAAATTTTTTTGTTCGCAGAGTTTTTAAATTTTCTTGAGTTTGAGTTTTTTTTAATGTCTGGAAGTCAAAAAAATCTTCCCAACTTGTTTCAGATATTAATCGATCACTTGCTAAGAGATAATTCCTATTTAATTGATCTCTGTTTTAGGAAAGAATTCTTAACATGTTTGTAAATAGAAGAATTTTTTTAGATACTTGAAAATTTTCCAGTGACAAAAATTAACTAGGAAAAAGATCACCAAGACCCAGAAATCGAAATTCAAAATACAGAGAATGAAAAAAAAATTATTTAGGTATTTCATGAAATTATCTTCATAACTTTTGTTTTAGAAAACATTCTCAGCATATGTGGGTTTTCTTGACATAGAAATACAACAGGAAAAAAAATCGAAAAGACCCCGGATTCGAAATTAGAATTAGAGCAAACTTTCAAAATTTGGTACTTGGTATTTAATAGAATTATTTTTTATTTTTTCCGAGTGTATTTCTATGTTAAAAAACCCACACATGCTCAGAAAAATATTTAAACCAAGAGTTATGAAGATAATTTCATCAAGTACCAAAATCAAAAATTAAAAAAATCGCTGTATTTCCAATTTTAATTCCTGGGTCTTGACGATTTTTTTCCTAGTGCATTTTGGTCACGGGAAAGTTTTCAAGCTCCCGAAAGAACTCATCTTCTATTCACACAGGTGTTAAGAATTTTTTTTCTGAAAACAGGGGTGAATTAAATAGGAATTATTTCTGAGAAAATGATTGATCAAAATCCGCATAAAATTGGGAAGACTTTTTCGACCTCCAGGTATGTAAAAAAAATTGAAACTCAAGAAATTTTAAAAACTCTGCAAACAAGAAATTTTATTAACATTTTCATTGAGTATGGTTCACCAAGCTGCATGTCTATGGATTCCAAATTAATTATACTTTTTTTGGATTCCAATACGCTACTTTTTCGCGTTGTAGCAATTTCGAATTCGAGAACTTTTTATTTTCCACCCACCCTAGTGGGCATGGCCGCACAGGGGGAAGCGCTGCTTTTTGGTAGAGGGACACGCTTCTGTGTTTACGAACGACTCGCAGATAAACTGATCACCTTTATGAATAGATTTTGACATTGAGCAGAAACCCCCAAACTGAAAACACAAGCTGACCATAATAATGGGATTAACCTTTTTTTATTTTCAAAATCTCTCAGTGACAGTGGAATATATATTACAAGGGTTATTTTATTACTGCAGTTTGGAGCTTTCCTGGTCGACCCTTTTTTCAGCAGACTGACAGTGGCGCAGGCACCAACATAACAATGGGTCCAAAAGAGTCTGCAGAGGGAACGTACTTATTTCTCCGATAGTACATTATATTGGTAGCCCTTGTCAGCTTTTTTTGCATAATTGTAGTATTTTGTGATAAACAGAGCACCACGGATCTTTCACAACATATAAAACAAGTGATCAGATATTTTTAATCACTATTTATTAGGTTATATTGAAGATTTAGTATTTTTGACTCAAAATCGTCAATTTTGAGTTTTCTAAGGATAAGAATAAATTTTTCATTTGAAATGATAATGATGCTATTTTTGAGAGTTCTATCTTTGCAACAGTATATAATATTTTTTCTGATTCTAAGTATCGAGATTATTGCAGAATATTGAGATTTCATATTCTTGAAGATGATTCGATTGTATATTAAATTACAGAACATGCCAAAACATTGCATAATATTCAGAGTAAATCGCATTTTAGAAATAAATAATATACAGGAAAATTCTATATCACTTTAGAAAATTACAGAATATTCCATAATTACACCACGAGACTCCTGATTCTTCAAGGATATCGTAGAACATTCCATTCCAGAACATTCTAGGACTTTTTAAAACAGTCCAGAATGGTTAGCAAGACTGCGTGTAAAAAAAATTGTGCGCGTGCGCAGTTTGAAGGTGACTTACTTTAAGCACAGCTGACAAAGTTGCGCATGTGCAGTTTCGAGATAAGGTACTTTAGATACTAGTCACGCGGTGTCTAAAATCTTTAAGCGCTGGCGCCATCTCGCACCGATTCGGAGAAACCTTCAAGTCATGCTCATGCTGCAAACGTCGCACTCGATGCAATCACCTGTCTTACGCACTTGCGTCACAAATAGCAAAATAGCACAATCTAGTCCCATTATTCTTTCGAAAGTGATCGTGCCTACAAACAGACAGACAGACTACTACTACCACAGACAGAAAAGCTGACGGACACCTTCGTGAAATCCCTTTTTTCTCACTCAGGGGGTCTCGAAACGTGGATATTTGATGAAAACTGGCGATGTCAAATTTTACATAGAACTAATACCTTCTCATTAGGATGAGGCTTAATTTATTCAGTTTCTTTTTTCAAAAAGCTTATAAAATTGTACAGAGAATTGTAGAATAAGATTTTCAAAATTACTCGCCAATTACTGTTACGATTATTATAAGCAAAATAAACAAACTTATAATTAGGGCATTTTTACCGTACATGATGACGATAATGTCTTTTTAAAGTTTATAGCACCAGAGAGGTTAATTTATGCACACCCGGGATAAATAACGGACTTGGAGTTTTAAAAAAAAATATTTTTATTTTCCGTTGCGGAAAACGGGGTGGAAATTAAATTTGAGAAACAGTTCTGAGGCAGAGCTGCTAGACGGCAGACTGGCAGAGTTTACGCAATAGTTATTCCTGTTCTTTTTAGATTATGTTAACCAATGTGTGCCATCTGCGCAGCCAAGAGATGCGCCGCCGGTCCGCGGTCTGGCAGCTCGGGTCTGAGGTTATGTATACTCTTGATGATAATTAAATATATAGATAATAAATATTCTACAATTCGGGCATTTGGGGAGACTGGAAAAAGGAGTTTTGTACCCAATTTAGCACCACTCAATTGTCCGGCTAATTGTGCCATATGAAATGCTTTGGAAACCCACATTCTGATCGTCGGGGATTTGAATCCCCGGTCCTCTGTCGCACAAAACAGTTTGCAAATTCAAAAACATTCTTCAGAAATGTAAAGCGTGATAAAAATAATTTTATCGGATTTTGAAAAAGAAGAGAATTAAAAACTGTAAGTATAGTAAATGATATAATCTATTTTAAATGGAATATCAATTATGGGATTTTCCCGTACTCCTCAATCACTCTTCAAATTTCATGCAGACTTTTTTGGAAAAAATATTTTCACCTGCTTTTTGGGGTTGGATGGACTGGACACTTCAGATTCCAAGCTTTAATTTCCATGGAATCACCATTTTTAATCATTAACCCTTGTGACCTAAATGCCATAAATGTCCACAATAAAACTGAATTTAGTTGAAAATAAAAAAAACCGACAAAAAAGATCATTACTTAAATACTTAATAGTTAAGTTGTCTCAAAAGTGGTGGATATTGTGCTTAAAAACATGTTTAAATTCTCGAAATATATTACTCTTCTCTATCCATTTAATTATTCACATTTCTTTCTTTATTTATTCACATATATTTATGGCAGTGGCCATTTTAGACATAATTCTCCTACGTTCTGTGCTTGGTGATAATTCGGATAAATCATATATGATAGATCTCCAGCAACTTCTAACGTAATTAAAATTAGCTCTGTCTGAGTATTAACAATAAATTTTTCATTTGCCAGAAATTTCGTGTCCTTGACACTTATTTATAAATGAAAATTTGTATAATTTATTTCATATCATAACACTAACCTTTGCTTATTTTCAAAAGCACAAGGATTGAAAAACAATAAATCAAATTTAAATTCTAATTAAAAGAAAAAAATGATGAAATAAAAGTTTATGTATGAGAGACCCAGGTGCGAATTTTCAGTCGGGCCAACTTTGTAAACCAATGGTCTGCCCAACTAGCGTAATGATAACGAAAGCCCACCTAATTTCCATGGTTAGCCCGAC
>JAUMHM010086203.1:0-11105 GCA_032362435.1 Melikaiella ostensackeni
AACTTAGACTTTGATCAGTGATCGATAAACTTAGGAATCTATTATTTCTACGTAATGGCGCCCGACGATTACTACATAGCTACATTACTACCATTACTACCAATATGGCGGTTACCTGTTTTCATATGAAGGAAATTACTTAATTTGTTTTTGATTTCGAATGAAAAAGAAAATTTATTTACTCAAGGCTCTATTGGCTTTAAGGAATACATTCTCATCATAATATTCGCGCTAGATTTTCTGCGCTCACCGTATAATGCATACAAATAAATAGTTAAGACAATAAAAAATCATCTTAATGATTTACGATTGGTCTTATAAAGAAACGTTTAATGGAAATTTGATTTGACTTTTTAAAAGCGCAAATTCTACTCTTGAATTTTTTTCTTATCTCGCGTCGTGCGGCTTGAAAATTAGAATGAGAATATTCCAATAACATTCTCCATATTCGTTAAACAAATCACGCCTCCTACCAGAAAATGTTCAAGGGAAAGCTTATGGGTCTTCGTAGAAGCAACAATTTTGATATCCTAAATTTTTTTCGTAACTCGCGTTATTTGGCTCAAAATTTGAATTTTCGATTTTTTAAGAAAATTCAGAAAGTTCTCATGACAATATTATAGGGCTTCTGAAAAGCAACGTTTCTCTCCTCCTGACTTTTTTTCATATCGTGCATTGTTTGGATGAAAGTTTTCATTTTTCTTCTCTTTTTGAATTTTGAAAATGCTATAACTCCCATTTTTCTCGAAGAAAGTCATGAGGATAGATTGTTCGACTTTCTGAGTCCTACGAATAGTCGTTCATGTAATTTTCAAATCTTGAAAAAAATAGTCTCAAAAATTTTGAAAATGCTCTAACTTTCTGAATTTTTATCCAAAATGGCTCGCTAACGAAGTTGACCTTCAGTTTCGGTCACTAAAAGAGTGTACCAAAGGCAAATCCAATAGATTCGTTCTTTCAAACATCATGATCTCAGAGACAGACAGACATACATACAGACAGACATACATACATACAGACAGACATACATACAGACAGACATACATACAGACACACATACATACAGACACACATACATACATACATACATACAGGCAACAAGACACGTTCGTAAAAACCTGTTTTTCGGGTTCAGAAGGTCTCAAAACGTGGACATTTGACAAAAACGGGGGAGAGGGGGTCAAATTCAACACAAGTCTAATACCTTCTCTGATGAGAATTTGAAAAGTTCTTAAATTAACCTGGTAGATAAAGAATTGCGAACTTCAGCGACATTAAAAATTTAAGTAATGGATTCTATAAATGTGTCACTACTTTTTCATTTTCCTTTTCATCTCCATTTACTTAAAAAAAAATGCGATTTCATGGTATATGTTTTGGGAAATGTTACGCCACATAGGTACCAACTTACGTCATTAATTTGGGCATGACATGGACGAAACTTCTGAATTATTATTTTCAATGTCAAAAATCCGTAGAAGATAATAAGCAGAAAACGCTTAGTAAGATGAGCATCTAAACGTTGCGTCTGTGTAAGACCCACATTAATGCCAAAAGTTGGTTCCTATGTGACATAAAATTTCCTTAAATATCCACCTTTAAATCGCATTTTTTTAGAAGTTATGGGGGAGGAAAAAAAATAAAAAAAGTAGTTTTCCTCGAAAACGGCTCAACCTAATTTAATGAACAGAATATACGTTCTGAAAACCATTGAGATGATTTTGGAGAAAATTTGAAAAAAGGTGAAAATTTCGTTTTCAAATTTCAAATTTTCTTTTAACCATGACGCACTACTCCGATCAATTTGAGGAAAAAATATGTTGATGCTTGGACTTAATATACGCGGGGTGCATATTACATATACTGATTTAATCTGTTTATATACTATGAATGAATATTAATTTAAAAAAACACTCGACAATTACCTTTATGATTAACGTCTTCGGTACGCTTCTTCTAATCGTGAGGGTCGAGAATGAAACGCAGCTTGATAAAGGTTTCCGTTAGCATAAAATCTGCTTGACAGTTTCCGATTGAAAAACCAGGTAAATTTTTGAACGCTTTATGCTGATTAGTACAAATTGGTAATGCTGGATTCATAGGAGGGTACAAGAGGCTTCAAAACATACAGACTTAATTTTGCATGACGTTTAAGACAGGGTACCAAACAATATATTCTCTCTCTCAAAGTCACATATATTAAATTGCATATTGAGAACAGCTACTGGGAGCAGTATTTCTGTTAAAAAAATGTATATCAATATAATTTTCATCAGTGATTAGTGATTAAAATGGAAACTGTATTTAGTGAAATGTATTTTCTAACCGTATCTTAAAATTTTTAATAAAAGTCCAACTATTTTGTAAACCTTTTATTTTTGATTATACTGTCAGAAATTTCTAGACTAATTATGCGAATCATGTTCGTTAATATTATGCTTACGACCTTCGTAAACTAATGATAAATTTAAGAAAATTCAGTTACAAGTTATTTAATTTGGTTGAAAATTGCGTAATTTTCAATTATAATTACGGAATTTTCTGATATATCTTATGCCGTTACATGTAAAGGAGAATAACTGAACTTTTTGGTAATTTGAGGCAAACCTGGTGGAAATTTATTTTCACAATACGGGGCCCAAATCGACTAGAAGGCTTAAAAAAACTCGCATCAGTCGCATAAAATTACAAAAAAGTCGCTTGGAATTTCGAAGAAACTGCACAAAAAGTCGCATGGGAATTGTAAAGATAATGCAAAGAGCTGCATCATACTAAATGACTAAAATGATGGTAATTTTTGTTTAGGAATACATAGTATGGTATATGATTCTTATTGATTTTCAAATACTCTTTGCACAATCGAAATAAACTTTAAAGTTGAAGCAATCCTTTAACAATAGTCATTCAGCTTGATGGATTCCAATTCTGGCTTCTAAACTGTTACACTCCACTGCTAAAAATGTTTGTAAAATTAATATACTTTTGATATACGTTGTAATGTAATTTGAAGTAATTTACAAAGTATATTAAATGTAATGCTTACATATGTTAATATTAATAAATTAATATTGAATTTAATATACATTTTATATTAATGTTAATAAATTTATATCACATTTAACGTACACGTGTGTATTGAATTCAATTTGCATGTATGTTGAGCCATTCGCATATATTTTATATGAAGTCAGAGACCATTTTTTCTAACAGTGTTGTCTGCTTGGATTATTTTCAAATGAGAGAAGTCTATGGTTTGTATTGATTTCGTACTTCAGGAACATTCACTTTGAACACTACAAACATAAAATTACTCAACAATGAAGGGTCTGCATTCGAGACTACAATTTAAATATGAATCTATTCATTTTTCAATAATCGAATTTGGAATTAATCGATTTTGAACGTTATTATTTAATAGTAGTACAATATTATTTATTATGATTATTATAAAGTATGATACTCGTATTGTGAAAATTGAAATTTTTTGTAAAATTTTAAATTACTTGTGAAATTTTCAAAAGTGTCTGAATTCTAGCGAAAACTTGTGGCTTCTAGTAAAATTATGTTTTTAATTTTCCATTGTTTTCTAAAGAATCGTTCAAATGGTAGAAAACTGCAAACATAATTCCACTAGAAACCACAAGTTTCTGCTAGAATTCGGAAACTAAAGAAAATTTCACAAGTAATTACAAGTTTTTACACAAAAAATTAATTTCCACATTGTTGCACGCTATTGAATTTCATTATAAAAATATGAGTCTACGAGAGTATTCATGAAAATGCCGTTACAACCTCGTAATTTTATGAAAAGAGTTCAAAATTTTGTAACTCTATGATGAAGTTACGAAAAGTATTGGAAATTTCATAAAATTTTCGATTGCCTTTGTAACGCAATAAATTCGTAAAATTCAGAATATTTCTGAAAGTGTACAAATTCAAAATCAGAGTCACCAGAAACTTTTTCACTCACGTCTCCGTACGTTTTTAATTGGATCACCTGATCAGAACTCGTTACATCACTACTATGAGCTGCATCAGTTACCACATTATTAGGTGAGTCCACATGATTTCTCAGGTCTGCTAGTGTAACAAAACGATAGGAACTGGGGTACGTTTATGTGGCAGTTTATTGACCATGAATCATGAGTAAAAGTTTGAAATCTGACACAAATGTGAATGGAATATTGTAAAGCTCAGGCAGATTAAATAAGGGCTCAATGTTTTTTTATAAATTTCCTTTATCTGTGGCACAATGCCCAACATTATCAATCTGTGCACACTAGCCAACTTACTTTTCTGGCCAATATTATCTCCCTCAAGATATAATATTCTTCTCTTAGTTGGTTCATCAAAATCTTCTCGTACATCTGAATCAACACCAATGCCATTACCCATTCAGATGAGTCTTCGGGATATATGGACATGGATATTTTGAAAGAGCCTTGGACACCATCAGCCATAACTTTGAAGGGGAGGGTAATGTAAACGACGGTTTCTTTAAATGTATATGAAAATTTTATTTTCCTTTTGAGAAATACAAAATGACCGTTCTGCAGCTGCTCGAAGTCGGGTCCTTGAGCCTGCGCCGTGCAACACTCAGGTCGCTGTAATTAACGAAAATCAAAAATTAAAATTTCTTTTGTTAAAATACGTTAATATGCTTTGCATGACGAAGAATTAAAAAAAAAATGAAAAATTGAAAATTCAACACCATTCTAACGAAAAAATCACCCATTTTTTCATAAACAAATGGTAAAAAACATATTTTCCATTGATAAAAAAAAACTCTCCGTCATGCAAAGGCCAATAAGTCAAAGATTATATATGCGCGAATTTCATTGAAATCGGTTGAGAATTCGTTGAGTCACATTGCACTGCGCGTTAAATTTTACGTTTTGAGAAAAACGCGTTTAGAGTTTTCGGTATGGAAAAGTAGTGTTCAGAGAGGCTTATAATTACCAGAGCTCAGTCTGCGTTGCCATGGCCGTATAGTATCTCTCCCTCTTCTAGAAATTCATCCAATTCAGCTGCTTATTTCTTCTTTTCAGCAGTCCTAGCGCACAGTCCTAGTCCACGCGCGCGCGCTCGTATATCTTCCCTCGGTACCGTTTGGAGCGCAATGTTTTTGTTTTCTCCAAAATATGTTCCCTATAATATGTTTGTACAGATTTTTTTTTCAACATTGCATTGCAAAAAAATCGCTAATTGCTTCATGTAATTAGCTGATGCCCAAGTATGATATTTATAAATGGTGACGGTTTCCTATCGATATTTCCAGATTCATAAGGTTTATTGACAGCATCAATTCGATTTTTCGAGTTTCTTTGAAGACATTGACCATTCTTGACCTTCAAGTGAACTTCGTATCTTGCTCTTAGACAAACATAACACCTACATATCTCGCCCTCCATTGTACGAGTCCTTTTCCTAAACTGCGAGTCTTCATAATTTGGCATATATTGTATCGGCCATCTGAATATACCTTTTTCATGATCGAGAAGAGTGAGGTAGCATGTTCTACAAACACTTAATAGAAGCTTCTCATAACCTAAATTAAAATTTCCATCCGCAAATCTTTGATTGAGTTCTCAACATTTTTGCTTATAAAAAACTCCGATGGTTTAATCTTTCCAAAAACAATCATTTTACCGCAAAGTGCACACAATATTTTCCGGTTGCCTTCATAAGAACATAATTGAACAGGCATTTTGAAACAGAAAAAAATAAGTGATCGGAATTCAATAGGCGTTTGTGAAAATTGGCTGATTCTGCACGGAGAGAAATCGCGAGATATTAATTCAAGGAACTGCTCCTTGATTTGATAACTAACTTTTGCCGTGAAACAAAAGCACGAAATTGTGATTTTCGATCTCGGGCGTATCCGTGATTTAATTAATTTATAACTTAGTGATATAAGTAGTCGAAACTCCATGATACAAAGTCACGATTTGGTACGAGAACTATGAGATTTTGGAGCCCTTGCTCTGAAAGCAAGGGTCTCGGAGTTTAAGGCAAGATGATGATGCAGAAAGGGAAGAGTGGGTGGAGCCCTGATTCTCAGGTTTCGAATTCTGTGCTTTTAGATCATAGAGTCCGAGACTTTAGAGCACGGATCCTAACATGATTTTATTTCACGAAGTCGGAGACTTGAAGTCACAAACAACAAGAAATAAAATCATGCGCGCGGTGATTTATCTTCACTGCTGCGGCCATGTAAAATAATCGGGGCGTCCGAGAATACATATCTTGAATTTTGTGTCATTATTTCACGCAAAAATTGTAGATCAAAAATTAAGCGCTTCAGTGAACTAAAATCTCGCGATTTCTCTCCGTGTGCACTGTGCCAAACAAAGTTAAAACTGATTGCGTGAATACCTACTTTCAATTGTCTCCTCGATATGCATGCTGAACAGAAACAAGTGATGATTTTACAGAACTGACGCACCGACATATGAAAGAAATACATTGCGGCTGGAAAATTAGATGAAGTTTTCCGCAAAAGAATAATGTTTGCTGCAATTAGATTTTTTTGAGGAAAAATAGAAATGTGTTTGCTGAATTTAGATTTTGTGGAAAAAAAATAAAATCCTTCTAGCCTCAAATTAAGTTGTAAATTCCATTCGAGTCAAGAAATATCCTTTTGATACAAGAGGATAATTCGCTGAGAGGTTGTAAAACGTAATCCTAAAACGAAATTCAAAGCTAGATCCTAAGAATACTTAAGAAGCAAATGAAAACTAGAGAGAGCAATAGTACAATTTTTGGCTCAATTTTTCAAGACGGCAAAAGTTTTGAATGAAATTTTTGATGATCTCTTAAAAGTGTTAATCAAATTATAATTCATGATTAAAATAATATTACTTATTGATAATTAAAAATAATATTAATTGATTTCATTAATGAAATTAATCTAAATCAATAAAAATCAATAACGAGAAATATTTTTTAACAGAAATACGGCTCCTAGTAGCTATTTTTTATATGCAATTAAATGTTTATTATTTTCAAAATGAAAAAAATACATTTGTTGGTGCCCTGTCTCAAAATGAATAATACAATGAAAATAATAATATTATATGATTTGCCGTTGTCTCGGCCATATGTATATACGCATCCTAAGGTTCCGGGTGGAACGTGCCTGTACCAACGTTTTCTGCTCAATACGGTTATGAAAATTAATGAACAGTTTCGGACAATTATCCAGGGATGGTCCCGAAGGAAAAACCCTCAAGCTAAGGCGTGAGCAACCGAGCCGAAAGCTGAATGACACCTGAGTGAAGTCTCCTCAAACGGTGTCTCTGGGATACCAGGTGACCTCCTAGAGTACGCAGCCTTACCCCTGCATGCGGAGCTCTGCAAGGGTGGACGAACGCTTTCCCTAGTTGTTCATGGAAACAACTATGACAACACCAAACCCAGTTGTGAATGCGGTTCAAATTGATCGAACGCGCAGAGCAACCGACAATGGGTCGGTCAACAGTGCCGATCAACCTAGAGTTTGGAGTGCTGCAAATAATTTGGAGGGAAACACGATGATTAATCGGCGAGAAGGTCAGCGTCTTTAGTGAACAGATCGACGCGGAACGCTTTCCCAGACGCTGGAAAAACAATCCGCCAACGAGGAAGAGGAAGCGACATTGAGACCAACCACGGGAATCAGGCCTGCCCCGAAACATGATTGCGATTTCAGGACGAGGAGAAACATTAACATCCAGGTTCCTCCTCAGCCCCAGGATCCGGCTGAATTCAACGACGCCTTTTCGGAGGATCTCTCGGAGGAGTCCGACCTGTGGACCATCACTAATTCAGTTTATGATGCGGTGAGAGCCTTGGCCGATTCAAATCAAAGGGTATCGTTTTATCGCCGTTTGAGGAAGGGTCTAAAGGTTCGCTCACAAACTGAGGATTCACCATCACACATTGAACAAGTCAAACCTGCTGACAGTCAAGCAGCACATTGTTGTGAAAATATGGGTGTTATCTGATACAAAGAAACGAATACAGAAGAGGGAGAGATGGCTCAGGAAGAATTACCAGTTTCACGCCAACCCATCGCACCTCTCTATCGATCCTGCTGCTTCTGTCAAAAATTCGCTGAAGTCGATAGACAGCAAGACTTTTTGGAGAGAGATTCACGAAGTTCAACACCCACTGTGATGACATCACACGTCCGAGAACATCGAAGACAAGGACAATTATTTTAATCGAATATTCTCGGAACATTCATCGCAGTCTCCTTTTACGGTCTCGAAACATCTCCGTCTTTTCCCTCTCCTCCACTGTGATGTTGCTGTCCACCAGAGCCGAGAATTTGATCACGAAGGTAGTTCGTTTCTCTTTGTGAAGGAGTACGATGTCAGGCCTCGAGTGTGCAATAAGGACTCTAAGCCTGAACTTGTAGACCCAGTAAATTTGGCACTTATCGTTCTCAACAATGGACTCTATCTCTCCGGGAGCATTTGGCAGGATAGGGTCGCGGTTAACACCATAAGAACAACAAAGATGGAAATGAAGAATATAAAACCCTCTGTTTCTGAATGAGTCCGGATGATATAAGAAAGGCAAACGTTAGTAGCTTCGACAAGGACTGATCTTTTACAATTCTGTGAAAGTTTCCGTGCATTTCCTCGCCGTGGAGCTGTGAGAGTGAGCTGCTGACTTCTGCTTTCTTCACCCGGTCTTTTGAAAGTGAGGCATGTAGGTGAGTTGCAGGTGCTCAGCCGCTTACTCTACGGCTCTTAGACGAACGCTCTTTTGCCAATCATCTCGTGGTTCCTGATCATTTTTAGGAGAGGTTCTCTTCCATTTGCCACGATGTGACCTGTACCCAAGATGATTCGGTCATAACGAAAGTGGATATTTAGGAGGCCGCGTCCACCTTCACGGCGTGGGATGTATAAGCGAGGAACGGATGAGTTGATATGCAAGCTCGTGCATGATCTCATGTGTGGCAATATCGAGGGACATGAGCTCGTGCTTCTTCCATGGATCCAGCCCAAGTGAATAGAGTAGACCTGGACGGCAAGCACGATTGTTGCAGATATCTTGTTCAACTTTGACAGATTGGAAGACCAACGGTAAGGACACTTGTTGCAGATATCTGGTTCAACTTTGACAGAGTAAAAGACCGAATCTGTTGAAGGAGATGCTTGCATCTGCTTCGGAGAGCCTCCACTGATTTCGTATCCTGAATATGGCTCTCTGGCACGCCCAAGTATAGGCAGGTCTCTCCAGCGCCAAGGTATCTAGTAGCACTTCCGTCTACGAGCTTGTGATAGTTGGGAACTCTAGCAAGTCGTCCTCGCTTCAGAGTGACCTTATGATCGCGACTTTCAGTCTCACCGCAGAGGTACCCATCAGAATTGCGTAGTGTGAGAGATAGTGACAGAAGTGTGATGCAGAAGAGGAAAGAGCCCATGGTGTCGCCCTGAAAGATGCAAGAAGTTGTCACTTGATATTTTCCAGATGAGATAGTAAATCTGGTTTTCCAAAGAGGCATCAATCTTTCTGTGCATTCCACTATTGTGGATGAACCATCAAACTTTCCAACAAAGCTTTCTGGTAATCAATCCAGGCTATCAACAGATTGCGATTGTGGGCTGCAGCGTCTCTGCAGACACACCTGTCGATCAGCAGGTACTCCCGATAGCCTGCTGCGCCTCTTTTTGATCCACGTTGTTTCTAAATCTCTCTCCAGACAGGTCTAATCGTCCACGGACTTAGGCGGATTTTTTACAGAACCAGCAAGACCGATGAAGAGGCGCGATGAGTCAGCGAGAAACTGTTGATTCTCCCGGACAAATTCCTCCCTCTTCCCTATTCTCCTCCTTGCGTCAGATAACACCCGTATTTTTTCAACAATGCGCTGCTTGATTGTGAGCAGGTTTGACCTGTGTAATGGTGGATTCAGTTCGTGAGAGAATCTTCGGACCCTTTGCGTAAACGGCCTAGTAGACGTTATGTAGTCAATCACACACATGACGGGACGAAGTTTCTCTTGCCCAATTTTTTTGTCCAGTTAAGGCAAGCGCCTTTAGGGCTTTTGATCTATCGTCGGTACAGTTTGTTTTGAATTGGCCATCACTTTCGCCGCATCGTAAACTGAACCAGTAATGGACTCCTTCGAGAGTTCTCCACAAAGGGCTGCATCCATTTAGGCCAGATCATCGGGCTTGGGATGAACCTGAATGTTGATGTTTAACCTTGTCCTGAAATCGCCATCTTCTTTTGGGGGATGCCCGATTTTCGCTGTTGGTTTGAATGTCGCTTCCTCTTCTTTGTATGCGGCTTGTTCTTTCAGCGGTTAAGGAAGCATTCCGCGTATATACTCGTATCCTGTTCGCAAGAGATTGCAGGCACTTTAAAATTTCTTGTAATCTTTTGAAATATCTTGAAATGTTCGAAATCTTAAAATCTGGTTTGCCTTCAAAACCGAATGATTAACCCTTTGGAAATTGATATTATTAATTCCTCCTTGTATTATCTCTATTAGAAGATAATAGTTTCTCATGCACTGTTAAAAATGTGTCGGATTTCACCATGCCAAATTATAAGTACGGTATCGCAAAGGTGAAATTACAACCCATGTATTGTGGGTGTTGTAATTCGTGGATTTATCGTCGAGCAATCAAGAACATGTATTGTAAATATTGTAACATTCGAATTTCCAGCGGATGAGTGATTCCCGCGAAATGAGAATTGTACCTTGTTTGTCAGTTGTCAGTCCTTGAATTGTTTGTGCAATAAAAATACTCTTGGAAGGATAAGCTTGGCACTTATAATCTATATGATAACGACTTTAGTATATAGGTTCTATAGTATATAGGTATATGTACACCCCCAGAAAGTTGGCACCCCAACTTTTAAAAAATCTAATTTTTTCACGAGTTCCCTGCTTATCAGTGATAGTTCTATGGTTCTAGGAGGGGTGCACTGATAGTTCTCTTTTTTAAACGCCTTTTTTTTTTAAAGAAAAATTTGGGGTGCTAGCTTCATGCCGCACCCTTTTTGGACAAGGGGGGAGTTCTGAGCTGATTTTTAGCTAAAGGGTAAAGAGTTCTATAGTTCTACATAGTTTTCGCAAAAAGTTCCGCTTTCAAGATCGC
>JAUMHM010086205.1:0-11104 GCA_032362435.1 Melikaiella ostensackeni
GATCCCTCTAAACGGGCTCTTCAGGTTGAATGTTGGATCCCCATAGACGGGCTCTCCAGTGTGTATTAGTCGCGAGTTATAACGAATGCGCAAGTAGAATATGAAGTTCCAAAACAACGACTGACATCAGCGAATCTACTGAGCACTTGCCGTGTTTCGCGACTGTCTTTAGTAGCGAAGTACCGGGTCATGAGTATCTGTGGGTAAATTTGTAAAATAATAATAATAATAATAATAATCGATCCGTTTCGTACGTTCTGTGCCGCGTGTTTACCTTACTGCTCAGCTGTTTTTTCAACGTGAACGCGAACTGTCACTTCTCGAGAGCCAAAGACTGAACTCTTTTTAATGTGGGAAACTCTTTCTCTTTTTGTCTCGAGATAGCAACGGTGAATAGTACCATCGAATTGCAGGGGATATGTTTGAACCTATCTGCAATGCCCCTACAAATCTACGGAAACTTGATAAGGACAATATTGCCAAGAATCAGGTTCTTGCACGTTAGGGTACCCTCGAGAGAAATTGGGACAAGTTGTCAGCAAATCACGATGAGCTGATGGTGGTTCGCAAACTCCACAAAGATAAGTCTTATTTTCTCGAGAAACATTTTACCGTTTGCGAGGCGAAATGCTTGGGTGTCAAGTCCTACATGATGGACTTTTTGGACAGGTTCGCAGCCGCATGCGGAAAAAGGGAGACCAGAGCACCTACGATTATTAACAAACAGAAGAATTTTTCTCGGTTGGAACTACCCAAGTTTTCGGGAGTTTATATGGAGTGGCCTGCTTTCCGTGATCTCTTTAATTCAATAATGAGGAAGGATATGGAGGTGCCTACTGTCCAGAAACTTCATTACCTGAAATTGAGTGTGACTGGCGAACACGCTCAATTGATCGCCAGCATCCCGAACACTGAGGATAATTTCGAAAGGGCCTGGCAGACCTTAGAGAAGCGATATGACAACGCTCGATTGTTAATGAACAACCAGTTGACTAAGCGGTTTTCGCTGAAGCCAGTAAGTAAGGAAAGCTCAGCGTGATTCTGCTCGTTGCTCGACAACACCTGCGAGGTCACGGGGGCCTTGACATCACTGAAACGCCCCAAAGATCAATAAAATGACCTGCTTGTCTACCTGACATACCTAGCCTAAATTCGATTCGCTCAACCAAATGTTGACAGACAAGGTTAGACATTGGAAGCCGTGGAAAACATACACAGTAAAAAAAGTTATGCTGAAGATCACATTCGACCATAATTTAACTTATCGGACTTTCAGAAGTGGACTGTGAATAAACTAGTAAATTAAAGAGATAGCAATGCTATGTTCACATCGTATTGTAATTCAACTTTAATGAACCCTGTGATAAAACTGTAACTGCCACGCATTGACGGTCGATCTGTAAAATCGCTGCGTATTACCGTGGAAATTATTCTACCCCTATAATACGTCGGAAATGTACGTAGAGGATTAAATTGACATGAGACTGTGAATTGACAAATAACAGCGCATTCACATGTTCTTGTGTGATTTGAATACACGAAGTGTGAAAGTACTTTGAATAGGTTCGTAAAATTACATGCTGCATATTGTTCCCACTGGGCGATACGAAGATGAGTCGCGAAAACAGCAAAAACTCCCGAAGTCGAGAAGCAAACGAGAGTGACACTGGCGTAAACGCGAGCGAAAACGTGGAAAAAAATGATCAATAATGGTAAAATAATACATTCAGGGGTATCAGGTCTTTAAAAAAAAAGAAAATAAATGTGCCGATTCAACACCAGTATATATAGTTTATGCAATTTTTGAACCTGGGTGCGTGAAATCACAAATGATAAAATTTGCCACATTCAGGTTAGAAAGGGGCGAGAGAAGTAAAGCGTTGCCGGAGCTCACAATTTACATGACAGTAAGTTTTTTTCAGTGGCGCTCGTTTCTTTACGCAAGAGTCACGTTTATTCACGAATCCACTCGTAAATTTACTATGTATTGCAGGGGTCAAATAATTTCCATCGTAATACCGTGTAAAATTACACGAACTTTTTTTGCAGTGCAGCCTCTACTTCAACTGTTTCTTTTACAGGACAATCTCTTCTAAGGATAGTGCTTACTTCCAAAAGGGTAAGAGAGGTGGTCAAACGACCTATGATCAGAATGCTGCTCTTAGAAAATTGTGGTGTTCCTTATGCACACGTAAGAATTCCATTATTTTTTGCCCACGTTTCCGAAGCAAAGATGTTAAGCAGAGGAAGTAGTTGGTGCGAAGGCACAATCTGTGTTACAACTGCCTGGGTAAGCACATACTGCGCATGTGAGGCGGTGCCAGACAAGTCCAACCTGCAACGGAATGCATCGTACGAACTACACTCCCCTTCCACAGATACCAGATCACTACCTGGTTCCACAGAAACTGCTTCCTTTCCACCTAATCCTACGAACTCTTCCACTCTAAGCTCACTTAGCTTACCCTTTGTGAATTTTCTGCCTAACTCTACAGATACTGCCAATATTCACCACAATCAGTCATCACTGTGACTGACTAGACCTATCCTTTTGGCAACGGCACTTGTAGACACTTAGGGTTTGGATGGAAGTCGCCATCGAACTCGAATATTCCTGGACCAGGGGGCTCAAACGTCCTTTATATCTGAGTCACCTGTCGAGAGATTGAGACTTACGAGGCAACCAGCTATCATCTCGGTGGTCAGTATGGGCAATCTGGAAACGAGACCGACCAGAGGACTGGTCCAAATTAAGATTTGCTCTCGAAACAATCCTTAAACAACTTTTATGGTAAGAGCAATTGGCAGACCCTTTCTTAAAAAATAGTGGAATCATGGAAATGATTCTGGGGGCAGAGCTCTACTCCTATGTTATTAAGGAGGGACTCAAAGAGGGAAGTTTAGGAACTCCCACGGCCCAACAAACTTCGTTAGCTTGGATTCTTTCAGGGCCCCTATCAGGGAAATTTTCTTTTTTACTGCAGTCTCTGGTGGGATTGCAAACTACGGTAGATTATAAACTAATCAATTTGTCACGGACATTTGTCATCCAGGAGGACGTACCCCTGACAATCTCTTAACACAGTCTGGCGGAAGAGGAGTGTGAGCAGCTTTTTTTCTCCACTCATCAACGAAGTCACGATGGACCTTACTTAAAACCCTGCCACTCTAAAGGTTCTAGATTGAAGGAATGAAAGAAAAAAGAAGAATAAAGAATAAATATGGAAAATGATCTTTCTGGTACAACAACTAATCTACAACTCAAAGCAGCAACAAAAGATAATGATTTTCATAATTTTTAGCTGGGTGATGAAATTTTCGACAACCCCTAATGGGAAATATTCAACTTGGACAATTTTGAACGATTTCGCACTCATTGCAACTACTTCATCTTTTGTTGATATTTGCTATTTTCCTTCAACTGCTTCAAAAGAAGATTATGAACTGGGGTTGATTACTTTTGAAAGATTCAATTTAATACCGAATGTCAATAAAAAGCATAGTAAATTGTATTATCTGACTCAATCTGAAAAGGAGGTCAATGAAATTATTATTCCAACAGGTTCCTATTAGATATGATATTGAGAATTATCTGAGAAAGGCTTTCAACCTTAAAAATAATCAAAATCCTCATCCTGAAAATAAAAAGGCTGAAGTAAAAACACTTGGACCTGAAGAAGTGGAACAACAACCAATTACAATGTGTGCAGATCTTTAAACTCTGAAATGTAAAATACTTTCACGATATGAGTTGAATTTTAGTCAAATGCAAAATAGTGGTGGACCACTGGAGTTTAGTGCAGCTTATCTAGAACCCTTCATTTGGTATGAATTTCAAACAATTGTGAAAGTTATTCGAGTAAAGTGTAATATAATATCTGGAGCTTACAGAAACGAAAAGCCAGTGCAAACAATTAATGCATTTTTTTCACATGTACAACCGCGATATAAGATATCGCAAGTTTTACATAATGTCATTTACTTCGATATTATCAATACAAAACCGGAACTCGTTTTAATTCGAGCGCGTCATGATGATAATCTGATTCTTGCGAATGAAGGTTTAATAAAAGGTAATGAAAATCACGAAGATATAGTGAAGAATGCTACACGTCTACTTGAATGATATACATAAGCTTTCACTTCAACGTGAGTTTGAGAGTGGTCAAATACTTCAGGCTGCTTATCATACTTGAGATCTCCATGAATACCTTTAGCTGCAGACTACAATTAGACATACGTGGGCAATAACAAAACATCACAATTGGAAAAACCTCGATATGTTACTTTGGCATTGTAAAGAGCGAACAAAATAATTATATTCCAAAAAATGTTACTAATTTTGATCATTGTAAGCTGCAGAATGGACGATTATATCTAAATTCAGAAATGTAAGGTCAAATCCGTGCCGGTCATAGGAAAGCGTGAGTGCGAGTTAAACACCATAATGACAAACATAAGAGCATCTCTTTCACACTCAATGTTATGACTGGTATGAATTTGGCTTTACTGTATGAAAATCTAAACCAAAACATCTGAAAAGTATTCATTATTCTATCATATGTAGGAGAATTTTCAAAAAGTTTTTACAATAGATCCGTATCTGAACCACTATTATCAATTGCAGACTTTCAGAGATTTGCATCAAATTGATAGTTCACGTTAAAATGAATCAGTAAACAATACTGCGGTTGATATTCGTCTGGAATTTGAATGTGAACAAAACGTTCCAACAAATACAGCTACATATTGCTTAATAGTTCATGATAAAATTATGGAATACAGTCCATTTACAAACATTGTAAAAATTCTCGTGCGAGGGTGAAAGATATATAAACTAATGCACTGCTCACGATATTTATACTCACAAACATGAATCCTACCTTTGCTGGTTTACAAGGATTCAAGACTAAACAAAATACATTTATTGTGAAAGAAGTGGCTGCATTGGTTCAATCTACGAAACTTGTACATTATAATTTCAAACAAACCTTTGCTTGAAGATTATTATCATGCCTAAGATTTAAAAAAAGATGCGAAATCGTTAACAAAGAACCATCATATCCAAGTTTTATTTTCAAGGAATGATGACCACGCTCCTTATATTACATCTTCAACAATAATTAAAAAATTTTGACAAAATGAGAAATGTGAATCCAGAAAAAAGAAACTATTTGGGGCGAATTGATACAAATATGCTAGAAGCCCCCATGAATCACGAATTGGAGCAAGTTGTGAATTCGTGTAAATTCGTGAAAAGTAATATAATCTCTAAATATCCAATCCGCCCGAATTCAACGGAAAATCTTTACGGGAGGCAATTCGTGGGTATGCATCAGCACAAATAAATTTCAGTGTCAGTCAATTCAGTTTAATTCGCCCGATTTGAAGTCAAACTCCAATTCGCATAAATTCGTCAGCGTGAATACAGTTAGAGACTGACCTATTTAATCGAATTCGTAAGGTATAACCAACGCGCTGGACATAAAGGATCCGTTATAACAATCCATCAAAGACTCTGTGGTGCCAGAAACACCCAGAGCTTCCGTACGTTTCGCAACAGTCGTCGAAAAGTGAAACCGACGATGGATCAAAAGACCAAAAGGCACTTGCATCAGTTGAACAAGAAGATTGGCTGGGCATAACAGAATGCGTCCCGTGTTCAATGTGTGATTGACTACATAACATTTGGTAGTCCTTCTACAAAATGAGTCCGAGAGTTCGCTCACAGACCACGGATCCAACATCAAACACTGAATAAGTCAAAGCTGCTGACAATCAGTTTCCCCCGTGACAACCCGTTTCTGTCACAAATCCGCCCAAGTCCGGGGAGGTCGAGACTTTTTGGAAAAAGATTTACGAAGATCGACACCCATTGAATAAAGACACTGAGAACATCATTTGTTTCAAGGATCTGTGCGATAACCTTATCACGTCCCAGGAGGAATGCCCACCAATCACGGCCGAAGTGGTGAAGAAAGCACTGAGGGGCACGGAGAACTTCTCCACTGCCGGACCAGATGGCATCAAGATTTTCTAGTGGAAGAAGTTTACCCTGGGAGCGACTGCCACCCGAAAATGACACAGGCTCCCATTAGAACCGCGGTAAATCACACCTATGGCCACGTCTCACGACCGTGAGATGGGTGGCCACCGAAAACGATGAAATCACAACGACAGGCCGGCGAAACGCTCATATGACTCGAGGACACGGAATGACCCAAGAATGACAGCTCTCTGCATCCATCTCACAAGTGCCTTGGCATGTTCTTGGCACGCGGGTGTGGTTTCGAGGTTACGAATTAGCGATAGTTTCGCACTTACGAAAGCACCCATCACGATTCACTAGAAACTGTTGGCTTGAACTTGTCGTTCCAGTAAGTTCAGCAGGGCAGGGTCGCGGTTAACACCATAAGAGCGACAAAGATGGTAATAAAGCATTCTTGGGGCCGCATTGTGTCTGTTTAGATACGTCCTTCCCGCGTTAGTGGGGCACCCGGATATATGTGCCATAGGCGCTCAGAATCTTCATGACACGCTCTGCACCTAACGCCGGAGACTTATTCACGTAAGATGCGGCTACGGTATAACAAGGTGGAAATGACACAATCCTGACACGAAAAAATAAATCCCTCTGTGCTTGAATTGAGTCCGGATGATTTAAGGAAAGCAATCGTTAGCTCCATCAACAAAGACTGATCTTTTACATTTCTGTGAAAGTTTCCATGAATTTTTTTGTCGTAGAGCTATTCGAGGAAGTTGTTGACCTATGCTTTCTTCACTCGGGCCTTTAGAAATGAGGCATCCAGATGGAGTAATGCACTAGCCTCACTTGTGATTTTTAAGATTCAGGCCAAGTGTCTAGGCCGCCTGCTCCACGGCTTTGTAAAGGAACGCTCCTTTGCCAATCATCTCGTGGTGCCTGACCATTTTCAGAAGAGGATCTCTTCCATTTGCCACGATTCGAGCCGTATCCAGGATAATTTGGTTATAAAGACACTGTATATTTAGAAGTCTGCGCCCGCCTTTACAGCGTAGGATGTATAAGCGCGGAGCAGACTAGTTGATATGCAAGCTCTTCTGCATATGCATGATCTTACGTGTGACGATGTCGAGGGCCGTGAGCCTGTGCTTAATTCATGGAACGACCCCAAATAAATAGAGTAGAACCAGGACAGCAAGCACGTTAGTCGCAGATATCTTGTGCAACGCTGACAGATTGGAAGACCAAATCTTTCGAAGGAGACGCTTGTATCTACTTAGGAGAGCCATCTTCACTGATGTTATATCCTGAATGTGTCTCTCAGGCACGCCTAGGTATAGGTAGGTCTCTCCAGCGCCGAGGTGTCTAATAGCACTCCTGTCCACGAGCTCAAGGTCATCGCGAACGTTAGCAAGTCGTCCTCTCTTCAAAAGAATCTTAGCACTTTGTCCAATCCAAAGTCCACACCAATTTCTCGTGTGTAGCCCCTCGAAAATCTTTAAAGAATCCTTGAGATGCTTTGTTCCAGAAGAATAGATCTTTCAGTCATCCATATAAAACATACGAGTGACCTTACTATATGCTCGTGATTATCAAAGAGGATCTTATGTTCGCACACCTAAGTTTAAGTACTGAACATAAGATAATTTTTGATGAGGTCTATACTGCACAAGAACTTATATTAGCATAGTATACAACTTTTGTGGTTCGCGCAAAATAATTTGAAACAATTATTCCCTTGTAAATAATGAAAAAAATTCGATTTTTCGTGATTTTAGCCTTTGACCAACATTTATTATTTTTGATAAGGCCTATTGGAGATGAGGTGATATGCATTTTATTCGAAAATTTCTGCTCGCTCTTTGCAGCACCTTCCATCTTTCAAGAAAAATACAAGAACGCTTTTAGCTTGTAGCACTTAATTTAAATCAGTGCAAATTTTACATAGGTCACGAGTACACATAGGTCACGAGTACATAGCTCGGTGCTTTTGCCTCGATGCTTCATGTGTAATACGATATTGTAAACATTTTCGAGGCTCAAAATAAGACGACAGCATTTTATATTATTTGTGGCTTCATACTCGTTCTTTTCAGGACCTTCCATTTCTTATTTAGAAAGAACAGTTTGCTTATTACACTTTGAAGGTTTAATCTAAATTTTAAAAGTCATGTGTTCTGAGCCGATTACGGCCTTAAGGTAATTCTCTTGCAGGAAATTCGTATAAAAGTTTCAACTCAGCCAGACACAAAATGCCACTACGTTTCTGATAACCATTCGTCAAAACGCTTGATTAGGTTGATACACATTCAATCTGCACGCAAACAAGCCTCTTATGTACGCATACATCAATGAACGCTAAACACTAGTCAGGCAATAAACGCAGCAACATCGCACTCTTATGTTCATCTGTGTCATGGATTCAGATCCACAAAGTTTAAAATAGAAAAAAATCGTGGGAGCGTGTACACGAGGCGTATTCGATCGTGACGTCATTGCTCAGTGTAAATCGTTTTGATTTCTCAAATAAACAGGAGCAGTAAGGCATATCGAACTTTTTCTCATAATAGTGCCACGTAAGCTTGAATCAGCGGTCTTAATGTTTTATCGGTATAATCAAATTTTATCGTAAATTGAAGCAAACGCGCATGGGAGGATGTAATCTCACTTTGGTGATACCTAGCGACGCGTGCAACAATTTTGATTTTTAATAGCACGCTCAACTCAATTGAAAATTCACGAGAATGCGCACGCATGATTCAGACATTTTTTTGTTGTGAAATCTAGTAGCGTGAATGAAATTTATTTATTAAAAGGTAACCTCTAAATTCACGCGAACATGCACAAATGATTCAGACATTTTTGCTGTGGAATCTAGTGATGCGAGTGATAATTCGTTTGAATTTCGAACACGATGTGGTGAATTCTACGAGACTCGAGGCTCTCTCAAAGGATAATTACGATACCTGGCGAATTTAATTTGAGGCCACATTGGTTAAGAATGACATGTGGGAGTACGTCACCGGTGAAAAAGGAAAACCTGCAGTCATCGAGGGCGACATCGTGTGGGTCATGTCCGTCCACGCGCGTTCGCTTCAATTTACGATCAAATTTAATCTTTTGCACAGAAGGCATGGACCACCCAGGATCGTAAAGCTAAATCTGATCTCATTTTATGCATTTACCCTTCTGAACTCAAGCAGATTCAAGGCTGCGTAACGTATAAGAAGGTATCGGATAAACTTGAAACTATTTATATGTAAAAGGTCCCAGGCGTGAAGAAATATTGCTCAGACAACTTACACATCAAAAATGCAAGATGGTGAAGATGTTAAAAAGCATCTTACAAAATTTTCCGATGCCGTAGACAATCTTCAGAATATGAATGTTGAAATAAACGGCGTTTTATCACAATTAGCGAATGGCGCAGTCGTCAGTGACCTTAAAGGTCATGTAAAGATGATAGCCGATCGCGAAGGTGATTTACACTACCTACGCGAATGCGTAGAGTCAGCTTGCGCAGCTTCAAACAGCAAGATAGCAGACGCAGTAGTTTGGACCAACGTTTGGATCATTCAAGTTCAAAGAAGATGGTCTCCATGCTGAACAATAAAAATGTTTCAGGTTGAGAGTTCAAGGACCCTGCTGATCTACGCTCCTGCAAATCATGTGCCGCTTAAAAGCTCACGAGCACCCCGCTCCCGAAACCAAATTGTCGAAATCTCAAAGAAGAACCAGCCCAGGAACTAGCATAGGATCTCGCTCTTGAAAATGAGTCCGTTGGCGACGAAAATCCAGAGGCAGGACTTCCAGTGGAACACTCACCTGGAAGACCGAGAAAAATTATGACCGGATGGCCAGACAGGCCTAGGAAACAATACCAAACGGTAAACGACAATGGAGCTGAAGATGCGTAAGTCGACAAAGGAGCACAAAACAACGAAGATGTTCAAATCGACGAGAATCTTCCTGTCGAGGAGGACGACAATGGAGACGAGCACCAACACAGCCACGACGGAAATGTTAAATGGCATGATACTGAATTAGCAATGAATGCATCAGATAATCCATTTTCACATTCCGTTGTTGGTCCAGACGGCGCTCAATGGAAAGATGCCATCTATTCGGAAATCACGTGCCTTGTCGCAATCGGTACTTAGGAAATCGTTGACAAACCTACCCAGGAAGAGATCATTGGTTCCAGAATGATTCTGCATAACATGTATACGGCCGATGGAAATCTGAAGCGAAGAAAAGCACGGTTTGTTGCCAAAGGGTTTACCCAACGCCCGGACATAGATTTTCACGACATCTTCGCACCAGTTACTCGACTCAATTCCCTCAGGCTCCTGATGAGATTAGCTGCGAAGTTTAAATTGTACGCATCTTAGCATGATGTTACAACTGCCTACCTCAACGGAAAAATCGATACCGAAATTTATGTGGAGAAACCAGAACTCTTGGAAGAAATGTTAGAGAGGACTGTTCGAGAAGAGAAGGACGTCAAACTCTTGGAGCAGGCGAAAACCATGCTGAAGGAACTTCAAGAAGGAGCAAAGGTATGCAAATTAGGAAAAGCCACGTTTTACGCCAAGCTTAGTTTATGTCGGCGACATTCTCATCATCTCAAACGACAAAACCAGGTGGAGAAAAATCAAGTTTGCGTTGTCTCAGGCATTCACAATCAGGGACCTAGGAATAGCTAAGTATTTTTTGGGGATTGAGATTAAACAAGATAAAGAGAGATTGTGTCTTTCACAGGCGGGTTAAATCTGAGAAATTCTTGAAAAATTCGGACTGTGTAATGGCAAACCCGTCAGCACTCCACTTGCTCTGGGAAGCAAATTATCGGTCGTTGCTGAGGAGGACCAGGACAGCGGCACAGCGATTTCTTTCAGGAAACTCAATGGAGCCCTAATGTATCTTGCCATTGAGACCCGCCCTGACACTGCTCATGCCGTTAGTGTGCTAAGCCAATTTAATAGCTGTCATAAAAAGCCGCATTGGATTGCGACTAAGCGCATCCTGAGATACCTGAAGAGCACATATCGACATCAAGCATCATTTCCTACCTGAAGTATTGAACAGTCGACTAATCAAGCTGTCATATACGCCAACGGA
>JAUMHM010086206.1:0-11103 GCA_032362435.1 Melikaiella ostensackeni
CTTTATATCAAACCAATCGCTCAATTGTCCATTCACTCTTACACTCGCTTGACTACCATTGTATATTGTTTTTATTGATCTCAGAAGCCAACCAATCTTTTGAAATCTTTGAAAACTTTTGAAATCATTTAAATATCTTTGTGAATTCTGTAGATATATTCTCAAATATTTTGAAATCTTTGTTAGTTCTCTTGAAATCTTTGATATTTTTTGAAATATTTCGAGATCTTTGAAATTTTTGTGAAATCTTTGAACACTTTGTAAGATCTTTTGAAATCTTTGAAAACTTTTAAAATTTTCGAAATCCTTCAAATACCTTTGTGAAATCTTCGTAAGTTCTCTTGAAATATTCTTAAATCTTTTAAAATCTTTGTGAAATCTTTAAATCTTTGATATGCTCTGACATATTTCGAGATCTTTGAAATTTTTTTGAAATCTTCGAAATCTTTGTAAAGTCTTTTGAAACCTTTGAAAACTTTTGAAAATGATATGCACGGCTATTCATAGTACTCAGGAAGTCAAACAATTTATCCTTGTGATTTTTTCCGATAGAAAGAAAATTATGACAGTCATAGCTTTTACAAAATTCAAAAAAAGAAACGAAAATAAAAATTTTAAGCCAAACAATGCACGATCTGAAAAAAAGTCGAGAAAAAAAACGTTGCTTTTTGAAAGACCTACAAGATTGTCATAATACGTTTTTGAATTTTCTTGAAAAATCGAAAATTCAAATTTGGAGCCAAATAACGCGAGATACGAAAACAAGTTAGGATATCAAAATTGTCGCTTTTACGAAGACCTATAAGCTTTTCTCTGAGCATTTTTTGGTAGGAGGCATAGTTTGTTTTTGAGTATGAAAATTGATATAAGAATATTTTAATTCTAATTTTTGAGCCAAATGGCACGAGATAAGAAAAAAAGTCAAAAAAGTAGAATTTGTGCTTTCAAGAAGTCAAATAAAATTGCCGTTAAAAATTCCTTCATATGACCAATCGTAAATCATCAAGATAATTTTTTAATCGTCTTTTGAACTATTTATTTGTATATGTTACAGATTCAAGTCGAATTCAGTTTAAACTGGTTTCAGCTAGTTAAAACGCGAAATTACCACGAATAATTATCAAAACTTTCATGTTTGAAGATGTAACATTATATTCAAAAAAACTTTCATGTGATTCCGTACTAATAGGTTTTTCGGTTTGCTGATGAACAATATGAAGATCACAATTCGAATCTAAGATTGCAATCAATTATTTTAAAAATTCAATAAATGACCAGATTTTTATGAAAATTGATACCAGTGGGGTTTACAGATTGTTTTTGGAGTTTCATCCCCCTATTTAATAAATAAAAGAATGAATTCTCCTGAAACAGATACAGGGATGTGACCTGTCATAACACTTCCCCTTTTCCAGGAGTCCCTACTCGAATTTCACCCCCCTAGTTGATAAATAAAAGAAATTACGCAAGATGGAGACAATGTTTTTATGCAGATTCCTATACAATTTATTGTGAGAAACACGAAATTCACGAGAAAAACGAATCAATCACTTTTAAACCGATATCTCAAACATGATTTCTGTTACCAGTCACAGAGGTACCTTCCCGCCTCCCACGAAACATTGGAAAGGGGTAGGGGTATGACCAACCATATGCTGTGACCAATCGCAGGAGTGGTTCCCGCCTCCCATAAAACTTTGGAAAGAGGTCGGGGTGAGAACCACATTATTTCTGTCTCCAGTCACAGGGGTGCCTTCCCGTCCGCTACGAGACGTTGGAAAGGGGTAGAGGTGTGACTTTTATTATTTCTGTTACCAGTAACAGTGGTGCTTTGACCCTCACGAAACGTTGGAAAGGGTTAGGGTTGTGATCTACATAATTCTGTGACTAATCACAGGCGTTTCTACCTTCCTATCTCAAAATGTATTCGAGATATTGATTTAAAAGTTTCAGATTCCACACTAGACATAAGACATCGCATTTACAAAGTTCAGGTTATGTTTGCCTATAAAGCATATATAGCAGTTCTAGCACATGCAACTACAAACTCAGTACTTCGGGTTTTCGCTGAATGTTGCACATAAAACTAGTTCTTCCAAAAATAAAATGTACATGAAGAATGTATGCGGTTCTACTGGGAGCCGGTGTCATTTTCATGGATGGCAGTCGCTCCCAGGGGACCCTGCGGTGGTTGTTTAACCAATTTATATATATATATATATATACATGAAGAACATATAACACCAAGCGCGAAGCGCCACGACCGAATCACGCGCCTCAGGCGCGTGAAATCTTTGAAATCTTTGGGAACTTTTGAAATATTTGTGAATGATCTCTTTAAATCTTTGATATTTTTTTTAATATTCCGAGATCTTTAAAATTTTTGCGAAACCTTTGAAATCTTTGTAAAATCTTTTGAATTCTTTAAAAAATTCTAAAATCTTTTCAATATCTTTGTGAAATCTTTGTGAATTCTCTTGAAATATTCTCAGATCTTTGTGAGTTCTCTTGAAATCTTTATAAAATTATTTGTAATGCATGATAACTTTTGAGATTTTTTAAATACACTCAGGTGCCAATCCGTGGCCAGCTTCGGGTCCGATTGGCCAAAATTCGGAGCCTATTAGAAATATAAACACTCAGGGTCGCATATATAATCTCTGAACCCGGCACGTACAAAAGTATATGCGCAGAGAGAGGCGATATACGTAATTTCTGATACGCTGCTGACTGACCGAGCGAAGATCTTGAGTGCTGACTGTCAAGGGACGCTCAGGGGGGGGGGGGGGGAGACAGAAGCATTCAAATGTAAACAACCGTGAGGCTGACTAGAAATGGGATGGCCACGGATTGGCACCTGAGTGTATTTGTTAAATCTTATACATTTTTGTGGAATCTTATGAAATTCTTGAAAACCCTTAAAACTTTTGAATTATTTGTGAATTCTCTTGAAATTTTTTACATTTTTTGAAATTATTCGAGATCTTTAAAATTTTTGTGAAATTTTTGGAATTTGTTTAAAATCTCGTGAAATCTTTGAAAATTTTCAAAATCTTTTAAATATCTTCGTGAAATTTTTTAAATCTTTGTGAGTTCTCCCGAAGTGTTAGTAAAATCATTTGTAATCTTAATAAACTTTTGAGATCTTAGTAATTTTTGTGCAATCTTTGAAATCTTTGTAAAATCTTCTGAAATCCTTGGAAACTTTTAAAATCTTTGTGAAAGATCTCTTTAAATCTTTGATATTCTTTGAAATATTCTAAGATCTTTGAAATTTTTGCGAAACCTTTGAAATCTTTGTAAAATCTTTTGAAATCTTTGAAAACTTCTGAAATCTCTTAAATATCTTTGTAATATTCTTGTGAATTCTCATGAAATATTCTCAAATCTCAGGAAATTGTCCACGAATGTTTAACAATATAAAAATTTGTAAAACTGTGAAGTAGAGTTTTGGCAATTCATTCTCAATAATGTTCATTAATGAATTTAGAGAGGAGATGAGACAAATAAGTTAATGCACAAATTAAAATCAACTAATAATGCTCCACTTAGAGCCGTCTCCATTCAAAATTTAATAAATATTTATTTAGCCCGTCTTGATTCACGAGAATAAGAATCAAGCTCTTCCGTGTTTGCGTGCGGAACGACAACTGAGGTGTTCAACGACACGCTTACACAATCAGCAAGCCTACTTGCCGAAATACAATACACTGCGAATAGAATTAATCATATTGAAGAGGAAGTCATTATAAAATTAGAATATGAGAATCGATATTCATAACAGGATAAAATTTAAAGTCCTTGAGAATAAATACATGAACAGACAATTTAATAAATATTTGATGGATAAAACATAATTTGGAATAAAAACATAAAGAACAAATAAATCAGTCAATTCTAAACATTCAGTCCACTTTATTTGGACGAAATGAACAATTAAATCAATCTCATACATGCATTCACGACATACCACACTGAAACTGAAACATGACAAAAATAAAAAAATCGACTTGTAAAAATCACACCACTTCCTTCACTGCCTTTGGCAGGAGACACAACTTCACTATTGGACTTTCTAAAACACCACCTTTGGTGCGAAGAGTCAGTACACGCATATGACCGTCAGATCCTGGATGCAGATCGATGATACGACCTAAGGCCCATTTGGCGGATGAAAGGTTCTCATCTCGAATGAGAGCTAGGTCACCAATTTCCATCGATAGACAAGCTGATCTCCATTTGGAACGGGGTTGAAGTTTCTTCAGGTAATCAGATGACCACCTGTGCCAAAAATGTTGCTGCATTTGCTGCACAAGCTGCCAACGAGTTAAGCGAGTGACCGGATTCAAGCAAATTTGGCTCCGATATGTTGTTGAGAAGCTCTCCGATTAAGAAATGTCCCGGAGTAAGTGCGCTAAGGTCTTCAGGGTCATCAGACATAGCTTGTAGAGGACGAGAATTTAAACAAGCTGATGTAAACATGACTTGAAGATTGGCGTCAGCACCAATGAAGTTGGTTCCATGGTCACTGGATAACGTTTTGCTTATTCCATGCTCTCTGACGAAGATATGACAAGCATCGATGAATGAAAGTTTTGACGACAGACCTACCTTTCAGAATCCAATACTGCTATCTCAAGGTTCCAAGGGTGAGCTGAACACCGCCATGAAGACAACGTCGGTGATGGTATTCGATAAGTAGTGACGTTAATGTTGATTCTGACGCGAGAATGAGAGGGCGTTTCTCGTCTGGATTCAGAATAGAGTTTTTCAAACGATCTCCGACTCGTATCAGCTGTTTGGCATCAAGATAAGGAGTTAATCGAGCTAATTTATTCTTCGGAGAGATCTTCTTCCCTGACGTCAAGATCTTAATTTCAGTTTCGAAATAATGATGTTGTTCATGTCGAATCCAGGCCAGGTTTACAGAATGAAGTTCTAAGGGTGTCAACACTGGCTTCATCGGATCTGATGGATGACGACGATATAGCAGGAATCTCAGTATCCAAGCTGTAGTTGGTAGAAGCTTCTCCAATGTAGAAAATCGATGGAGCAGTACCCACAATACTAGAACGATGGTGGCTGTGTTGACTTGCACCTCTCTTTCCTCCACATTCACTTTATTCTCCTTCCTTGACGGAGGTCGGACTGGCCAGATGGACGATGACGTTAACCAATCTAGTCCTTTCCACCAAAGTCCAAAAGAAGCTAAGTTCTTGGCAGTAATACCTCGCGCTGCACAATCGGCTGGATTACTCGCTGATGGTACATAATGCCATTGTGCTGAAGGAAGCGTCGTTTGAATTTCAGACACCCGATTCGCTATGAAGGTCTTCCATCTCGTGGAATGTCCTTCAATCCAGTCAAGAGTATCAGTCGAATCGTTCCATAAATGTACAGGAACATCTAACTTGAATGCCTGTTGAACATACTGCATCAAGTGACCCAAGCGAATTGCTCCACATAGCTCAAGTCGCGGTAAGCTCAACTGCTTCACGGGAGCAAGTTTAGATTTTGAAGTCACGAGTGACACATCCGATTCTCCAGAAGCTGGCCTGACAAGAAGGTAGACAGCAGAGGCGTAAGCTTCTTCCTAGGCATCGCAGAATCCATGTTGTTCGTAGGAACCAGAAGTCGGACGGAATCCAATCCAACGAGGTTTCTCAATCCCTGAAAAATACCGAAGATTGTCTTGATATTCAAGCCATCTATTGTGATCCTTTATCGGAAGAGGATCGTCCCAAGAAATCTTTGAGAGCCACAGCAATTGGATGAAGATTTTGGCTGCAATAATCACTGGGCTCAACCAACCTAATGGATCAAAAAGTTGAGCTATCTGGCTGAGAACTGATCGCTTTGTAACGACAGGCACACAAGCTGGTAGATCAACATCAAATGTGAAGACATCTTTCAACGGATTCCAATTGAGACATAGCATTTGAACAGATTTTTGAGTTGGAAGGGACTTGGGTTGCGATGAAGCCTGATGTTCTTCTGTTATTTTCTTGAGTAATTCATGATCATTTGACATCCACTTCGGAAGGGGGAAACCGCCCACTTTGAATAGATGATGTAACTGATTCTGAAGAAGTATGGCTTCGTCCAAGGTGTCCGCACCAGTGATTACATTATCAACGCAAGTCCCTTGCTGAATTGCTTTAGCAGCAAGAGGATGATTTTTCCCCTCATCAATTGCGAGTTGCTGTAGACATCGAAGAGCAAGAAAGGGTGCACACGACAATCCGTATGTGACCATTGTCAGACAAAAGTTTGAACTGGGTCCTCGGGTGATTTTCTCCACAGGATCAGTTAAAGGTCTTGGTCATCTCGATGCACCTAAATCTGTCTGTACATCTTCTCGACATCAGCACACACAACGATGACATGGAGGCTCCAACGCAGTACAATATCCATCAAGTTGGGTAGAATAGTAGGTCCAACGTGGAAGCATTCGTTGAGCGAAATTCCAACATCCGTTCGCTGAGAACCATTGAAGACCACTCGAAGCTTAGAAGTTGTATTTTAAGTCTTCAAAACTCCTTGATGTGGTAAGTTAAATGATCAAGAACTATCTCGACGAACCGAAGTCTTGTTATGGGAAACCATGTGACCAAGAGTGAAATACTCTTCGAAGAACTCTTCATAAGCCTTGAAAAGAGTTACGTCACGCGTGAGGCGACGCTCCTGGAGATGCAACATTCAAAAGAGCTGGACGATATGAATTTCCGAATTATTGCAAATTGCGCTTTATCGGAAGCCGAACCATGTACCTTCCCTCCTCAGGTGTGCGAGAATGAGTAGCGACGGAGAAATCCTTACACTCCTGATCATCTGCTGGCAACATGATTTTAGGGGGAATCTCCTGTTCCTCCCAAAATTTTTGAAGATCGAAAGTCACGTCTTCCTGTAAGAAAATATGCATCCCAACGGCTGTGTTAGATTCATAGCTGGAATCTGCTGGTAAATTGACTATAGTTTTTCCTGATAAGATCCAACCAAAATAGGTCTCCTGAGCAACAGGAGCGGTAGAAGTTGATTTACGAATATTAGGGAGGAGCAAATGTGGATAGGCATCTGCTCTTATGATTACCTCGATCACCCTATTGCTGCCATAGTCTGGATCCGCCAGACGCAATCCTGAAATATGAGGCCATTCTCCAGTATCCCTTTGAAAATGTGGGAGATATGGAGTTAAACGCGGAAGCACGAGCACATCCAAATGATATTCGAAATAAAATTTAAAGTATGGTGATAAAATGCATGAGACGGCACCGTTTGTCATGGACGCACGTTTTTTACCTACAGCTAGGAGGCCTAAGTCACAACTTAAGCGAGATAGCCTGAGACGTTGTGCGAGAGATTCTGAAACGAGCGAAACTTCAGAACCGATATCAAGGAGAGCACGGACTAACTCTGACGTACCATTAATTGAGGTGACTCGTAGAATAGCTGTAGGTAACAGACCCTTAGCCCGAGGTCGAGTCACGTGATGTGCAAACAGATGATTCGTCGTCGATGACTGCGATTCCTCTTTTTCATTTGTTGATGATTCTTTGAAATGGTTAATTGCGGATGTGTCCTGATGAAGCATGGTTTGATGTTTCTTGTCACATAAACGACACTTTCTCGATGACGAACTCTCGTTTCACAAGTGCTGGAGTAGACAATTGTAGCATAGTTTTTTCTTTAAAGCCAACTCCTTTCGTTGGACTGCATTCAATGCTCGAAATTGTGGCAGTACATTAAGAAATGCTGCTGTCCACAGTGGTAGCACTTTTGACCCTGATCATCGATCTGATTAGTAGTGACATGTGATGTAGCTGCTGAGCCCTTTGTAGAACCACGATAACCCCTGTTCCGTTTCGATGCTTGAGAGTTCGCGGATGACCTTGAGTTTGAGGAATCTTTAGATGCTGAAGATGAAGCTCCAGCTTCTGTTGCATTTCCTTTAAGGATTTCCAACGTACGAACTCTGTTGCTGAGAAATGTACGCAAGGATTGGTGAGAAGGAGGCTCGGTTGAATCGCCAAGTGACATTTTCCATTCACGTCGAGCCTGGTGATCCAAGCAATTGTTCAAAAAGAAAACCGGAAAGGAAGACCAGCTATCAATCAAACAGTCCAATGCTTCAAGAGCTCCTAAATTTTCTATCGCAGCATTGACCAGTTGTTTGAGAACGGGAGCTGATTCTGCTGATAGAGGCCGCAAGGAAAAAATAGCCGATAAGTGACAATTATTAGAATTCACTCATTTTTATATCGATCAACCAACAACTTCCATGCGCTCTTGTAATTGTCATTTGTGACAGGAATGTTTTTCAATAACTGAGTGGGCTTACCAGATAGGTTTGTCTTTAAGCGGTGTAATCTCACGGCATCCGCAATTTCCGAATTTCCATCAATTAATGATTTGAACAAATCTGAAAAATTCGACCACTCAGTGTAATTACCTGAAAATGTCGGAAAAGTTTTTTTCGGAAACGATTTAGTTGAATTGGAAGAAATACGAGGGGTGACATTAATTGATGATTCATTTGCATCACGAGATGAAAGTGCATCGAATGCATCGAGGTACAATCCCTTTGAAGTTTGGTACCACTCCTCAACTCGTGATGACAAGTCATCCTTGAAGTATTCCACGTCCTTACTAAGTGGGGATTTGAGTAATTCCACATGTTGTGACTGAAATTTTACGAAATTCGCTTCCAACGTTTGTACCCGAGCTGTCAACAAACCGCGCGGATGAGGAGTTCGAACACTTCGAAACGAGTCCTCAATACGATTAGCAAGTTTCAATTGCTCGAGAAGGAACATTTCCGCCTGCTGTGTTGACATTTTGACGGTAATGAAAAAACACAACAGAAAACTACAACGAACACGTACGAAATGATTAAAGTATTGAACCGACGTCTCAAAAGTTGAATTATATCAAAGGTCGCGATGTACTGATGATACGAAAGCACTGTCGCGATTCATTTTTATGAATTCGAAATTACACGAGAGTCATGAGTTGTAATTTCAAACACTTTAATAGTCTTGCAAAACGATTCGAAATTCATGAGAAAATTTTCGAAAGAACAGGTGGGAAATTAATAATAGTCAATAAAGGAGCTACGATTATTTCATCCTTTGAAAGTCCATGATTCTCTAGATTTTTTCTAGCTTATGCAGTTATCCGTTTGCAATGCACTCAAGTTTAACACTGCAATCCTCAACGTTCACAAGTCACTCCGAATAGTACCGGAAAGAACACTGTCAGTGAACATTCTCTAATTGTCACAACTGCACTCACAAAGACTTGCAGTAAACTGCACCAAAAAGTTAAGCATTCGGTAACTTGCCAGAATGCACCAATGAGTATCCGGCCGAAGGACCAAAAATTTCCACGAATGTCTTATGTCTTAATATCTTATGTCTGTCTTATTAACTGTCTTATGTGATTTTCCTTTTAATGACTTTTGAATTGTGCTCCTATTTTTATTTAAGTAAATTCTTTTTGTATATTTAGTTCTACGACTTGTTATAATACTTCATTTCTATCACGTTCAAAGGTCTACCTTTTGGTCTATCGACTATTGATTTCTCAATTTCACGTCTAGCCGGTCTTATCATTTTCTTACTCTTTCGCATTTTCACACCTTATGTACTACGTACTCACTCACGTACAGTGTCTCTGCTTGGTTTCCTAATTTCTTTCGTCGTTGAGTCAGTCCGCGTTCGCCAAGCAACAAGTTAGTACTTTTATATAAATTTGCCAGTTTATTTATTTCTGAATAAAGACCGCGCTTTACGGCGTCATTGTTGTTAATTAAAGTGCTGTGACTTTTATTGACCTAACATGCATGTCTCCCTGCCAGAATAATTCAAACGTCACGTGATTACAATTTCTTTTCTTTAGTGTTCAAAACATTGGTCCTTCGAGTCGAATCTTTCTTTTGATTCATTCGGTTCGTTGGTGCGAGGACTATTCGCACAAATTGTGGTAAAACTTGTTAGGGTCAAAATGAATAAGTGTCTTTTAACTTTTTGTCTGATAGTATAGTATGATCCGTCAGTGCATTGTGACTTGGATGATTCTCTTGAGATATTTATGACTCTAAGACTTTACTCAATTTCGCGAAGTGAATCATCAGTATTTTTTGAGTGGTATCATAAATTCCAAGAATTGAAGATTCTCTATGACTTTTGAACATTAATTCTACGAACTTGGAATTTTCCAACTTGTTACTGATTTCTGCTAGAATAATATTTCTTTAATTGGCGAAGTTTTATTATGTGTCACAAACAATTTTAATTTCTTTTTAAATTGTATTCGCAATCTCTTATTTTAATGTGTGTCAATTTTTGTCTGTTAACGATGTCTATTTCGGATTACTTTTTAGAGCAAACCAAGCGTTGCTCTCGGAACAAAAGTGCCTTTGAAAATACTCAAAAATTAAAGCAGGTCACTAAAGGAACTTAGACCACAAGGCTTGAGTCTTTAGAGAAAAATTGGATGCGTTTTCAGGCACAGCATTTGGAACTAGTAAAGGTTTGCGATCAGAATGCCACGAATAATTATTTTAATAGCAATTTCTATGCAACCACCGAATAAGCATTTCTAATCTCAAAGGGAGCCTTTATGGATGAACTGGACAAACTTGCGAATGATCTTGCTTCCACGTCAATGAATAATTCAGCTCCACAAATTGCTGGATTATCGTACCGATCAATGCCAAAAATTGAATTACCTAAATTTTCTCGCAATTACACGGAGTGGGAAAACTTCAAGGATGTGCTTACATCTTTGGTCCATTCAAATCCTGGAGTCTCGTTAGTAGAGAAGCTTCATCATTTGAAATCTAGTCTTACAGGTGAAGCAGCTCAACTTCTTCATCGAATTCCGGTAACCCAAGGCAATTACTAACGTTGCTGGGATCTACTCACGGAGGGCTTTGAGAACAAAAGAGTTCTCATCAACTCTCATTTAGCTGAAATTTTTACAAAACAGCAAATGAAAGCCGAGTCTTCAAATGCTCTGAAGGAAGTTTATAATGCAACTGTTGATAATATCGAAGCATTATCTGCCTTGGAAGAACCAGTCGACAAATTGTCGTCGTGGCTG
>JAUMHM010086207.1:0-11101 GCA_032362435.1 Melikaiella ostensackeni
AATACTTTTTTCTATTTATTTCGAAAACTAAAAGAGCTACAACTTTTTTCATAGGGGAAAAAAGATGAGCAATTAAATTTCCTATTTAGTATGTGCTTCAAAAATTAAAATTCGAAACATTTTCTAAAAGCTCTCAAGGGCCAACAAAACCGAGCGCTAAAATTCTATAACCAGTTATTCCACGGAACGCCTCAATCGCTTCGAGCGGCGAGCGCTTTTGACTTCAACTCGTCGTATTTTTTTTAAATTTTCGACCAAACAAAATATTGCTTGACGAAAAACTTCTCCCAACACTGCTTCACGTATCTGTCTACGATTTTTTCGTACTCCAATTCATACGAAAAATTTTAATAGCAGAAGCTCGGAAAACACGGTATTTTTTTCAAATTAAATTATTATGAACAATTACAATGTTTATGAAATGTTCATCTACATCAACGGAAGCGGAAAAGACTCCCCTACACGTTGAAAAAAAAATTGCCAATTTTATTAAGAATTGGCCACATTATTGCGAGTTGATTCTAAAACACGGTTTTTTAATGAAAAAAAAACTGCAAAAAAAGTAACATTTTTTTTAACAAAACAAGCAATGTAACCAAAAAACCTCTTCTGAAGAAAAGATGCAGTTTTCAATTCTGTATATTGTCAAATTTTTTGAACAAGGATTTTCGAAAAAAAAATTCTCATCCCCACTTTCTTGACTTGGACAATGGTTTTACCCGTTTCGAGCGTTCGCCCGGTTCTTGCATCCCGGGCGTCAATTATACTTCGATTAATGATATTTCAAATATTTTAAACGATTCTCGTTTCAAATTTTGCAAAAATTCAAAACTCAACTCTCTCCATATTTCGCCTCGGCTTACTGCCTCCCTAGAATTCTGCCAGCTCGTACACGTAGACGAGGGAACCCGGGGGACAGGGGAAGATGCGCGTCGACCTTGACACAATCACGCAGTACCGTAGCGACAAAGCGGGCAGCTCGCACACTCGCGTACATATTTCGCATTTATTTTTAAATACACGCGAAAAATCCTCTTTTTATTAATTAGTCTTTATTATTAAAAAAAGGTCCATCCTTTATGCTAACAAGATTCTACATTTGTACAAAATGCAGTTAATTAATATTATGTACTTCTACTGGAAATGGTTCATACGGTCCTGAGTGTTTTCATCGTAGAAATTCTGGGAAGAGTCTCGCGGTCAAAGTAAGCAATACCCGAGATCCGCACTAACTCGAGAGTACAGCGTATACAGTAAAATGTTTTCGGACTTCTCAATTCTTGGGAGCAATCTTGCGCGGCTTACGAGTTCTTGTTTTGGTGGTTCTTAAAACAGTTGCCACATTGAAATGTTCTCAATTAGAAAAGAGTTTCGTCTTACTTCTGTCTTAGAAATTGGAATGACAGCGTGGATTTGCTGCGTTTCATCAATCGTAATGGAATTCTTGAATTGTTTACTTGAGAAATTTTCTTCCGCTTCATATTCTTCACTACTGAAGAACTCTACATGAATATCCTTGAAGTTTAACTAAGCCCATTAAAACATTTCTCGAGGATTAGGGATTTGATTATCATGCGGATTCTGCAGGTTTTCTTTGGCAGCTGCCCTTTTAACAACACCTATTCCATCGCAAGGTCCTTTACCATGGGAAGTTGCATAGAAGTTCCATTTGCCTGTACAACCAAAATCTTCCTCGTGGTGTGTTAAATTAACAACAGTCTTGTGATTTTTGTGTTGTGCTGCTGACCCATCTGTAAAGTATATTATTTCATTCACAAGAATTCATGTTTCGCGTAAAAAGGCTATCAGTTTTTTTCGAAAGAGATGTACAGTAACCGTGTTATGTTCTTCCATGTCTGATATAACAGCGTAGCTAATGTGTTTTAATTCCTCTTCACGTGTACGATAGTAAACCACAAAAGGATGAATGGTTACTAGTGTTTTTGACCAATGATGTCCTTATGAAGAATTTGGTAATCAATACAGTGATTTTCTGAAACATCTAGAAGAATAAGAAGCTCACCCACTTTTAAATTAGCTTTCGCGTCTTTGAGATGCAAACTTTGTTGTTTGGCGATAAAATCGTGTCGAAGAAGTTTCTTCATATGGTCACTTGAGAAATCCACGAAATCATCTACTGGTCGTATTACAGTTTCTAGATCAGATCGATCTGTGGTTAACCATTGTTTGAACGTGATTTGTTCAATGAAATTTGCTGCGTATGCTTCCTCTAATAGAACCTTTAGATTGTCATTACTCGGACAACTTTCACATTCATTGAAATAGCACTTGATTTGAGCAGGATTGCAAATCGATTGAAATGCCTAATGCTTGGGAGTTGCAAATAGCAAAGAATTAGATTTGACTAATTCTGCAATTTTCCCACCAAAGAACATAAGTTTCGCGTTTTGGTGGGGAACGCAAACATTGTGGGTGTCATTTGTTCTAGCTAAGACACACTCTTTTGGTCTTGACTCTACAAACTTTGGAAATTAAACTTTTTTATTTGGATGAGTATTTTCAAAAGCCACATAAAGTTCTCTTAAATCCCATAAGACTAAACGCTTTTGAACTTTGGTTTTTTCTCAAATCACTAATCCTCGAAAAATGTTTCAATGGGCTAAGTTAAACTTCAAGGAAACACGTAGAGTTCGGCAGAAGTGAAGAATATGAAGCGGAAGAAAAATTATTAAGTGAACGATTCAAGAATTCCATTACGATTGATGGAACGCAGCAAATCCACGCTGTCATTCCAATTTCCAAGCCAGAAGTAAAAATGAAACTTTTTTCTAATTCAGAAGATCTTAATGTGTTTAATGTGGCAACTGTTTTAATAACCACTAAAACAAGAACTCGCAAGCCGCGCAAGATTGCTCGCAAGAATTGAGAAGTCCGAAAACCTTCTGACTGTATATTGATAAATGAGCCGCATTGCGGCCCACCGTTGTATCGCACTTCGTCATGCAGGATGTTGCGTTTGAATTTTTTTCTGCTAAACTACTGGCTCGCCCACGATAAAATTTACAGAACTTGTAAAGCACATGTAGACTTTCATTTGTCAAAAAAATAAATAAAAAATGTAGTATTTTCAAGAGAGCGATTTTTGTTTTTGGAGTTTGGCAAAAAGAGTCAAGAAATTTTTTTTTAGTTTTTTTTAAACGAAAGTGCGTCTTATTACAAAAAATTTGAGACCCTAGAAAGCTAAATCGCTTAATTAGAACCAAAGACATGATGTTTCCAATAAAAAGGTACAAGGAATTTCAAATTATTTAGAAAATTCCACAAATATTTATTGTGGTTTTTCTTCACTACTAGAAGACTGATTACACCGAGTTACCTGCAAATCCCATTCAAGCACAAAAATTCTTGTGATCACTTGACATGAAATCCACCATCTGCGGAATTACTCACTAAGCCAAATTACTGAAGGCGCCTACGGTAATCATTTGTTTTATAACTTTTTGCTACATTATTAAAATAGTTAAGATACCTCTCTGCATAATAAGGGAAAGGACGGATGTTTTAATTAAATAGTTATATGCTTCTAACCATCCCGTTCCCATTTTTGCCACTTACTGAATATGTTAAAGTAGGAAAATATTGGATATAGAATGTTAGGGTGCCCAATACAAATTTTAATTTTTTAATTTTGCAAACACTCCCCCTAAATTTATTTCTTTTGGTTAAAAATGCTACGATGAATTTCCTTTTATTCTTAAAAAACAGTTTAGATGTTCCGCTAGGCCGTTCTAGTTCTGAAAATGTTTTTCGATTTTTGAAAAATATGAATATAAGGCTAAAAAATACTTTCAGCTATACAGAGTATTTGTTATTTATTGAGGAATAAGCTCTAAATTTTGTAAGAAAAAAAATTTGTTTGAAGATATTATCGGGCTTAGAATACAAAAATTTGTAATTTCATTACAATTAATGGTCTGAAAGATCCTTTAAACATTCTTTTCCAGAAACAATATGCACAGTATTTTTCACAAATATAAAAAAATATTCTCTTTAATGAATAAATTAAAAATATTCATACCGGCTGACGGAAAAAAATCTTGGTTTTCGAAATCACAAAAATACTCACTTTTATAGTTTAAAGATTCCTACAGGTATAGTACTTTAAAATGTATTTTTAGCTGTAATTTACCTGAAGAGGATGTAAGCTACTTAGTTAATTAATGTCGATTTTTGTGCGACTCTGTGTTTCATATGTTTCGACAAGTTTTGCTTACCGATTTCATTAAATTTTTAATTGATGATAATAAGGCTTGATATAAATAAAAATAAGAGGTGTATCTAATACTCTTTTTGAATCGAAATAATTCGAAAGAACTTAATAAAATTTATAGGAATTAGAGGTTAATTTTAACGAATTTAGGATAAATTTCTAAGAATTCAGAGTAAATTCAAAATAATTTAAGTTAAATTCAAAAGAATTTTAAAAAATTCAAAAAATTTCATTGTGTCAGTAGAATGGAAGTGAATTTAGAAGAATTCGAGGTAATTAGGAGACTGATGGAATTCATAAACTTTTGAGTGAATTGAATCAAATATACAAAATCAAAAAATTTCCATTTAATTGAGTAAAATGGGAGTGAACAGGTGTCAGGGCAAATGTAACCAAATTTTAGTGAATTGAAAAAAAATGAATTGAATAAAATTCGTGTGAATTTAGGAGAATTTAAGGGAAATGAGAAGAATTCGATCAAATTCATATAAATTCAAGGTGAATTTTAGAAAAATTCAAGTGAATTGAAACAGTTAAAAACTATTAACAAGAATCATTGAATTTATTAAGTTTGGAGTGAATTTGGAAAAATTCTAAGGAATTCAAAAGAATTTAATGAAATGCCTAGAAATTGGAAGTGAGTTTAACAAACTTCAGGGTGAATTCTAAAAAACTTTTTAAAAAATTGTTCATTTTAGATATTAAAATTTTTTTCCAATTCAGAATAAATTTATAAAAAATCAGGGTGATTCCAAATTAATTCAAATGAATTGAAAAAAAATTGAACCAAAATTTTCCATTGATTTCAGTAGAATTAGAGTGAATTTCGAAGATTTCCATGAAATTCGGCGAAATTCATACAAATTCAAGATGAATTTCAAAGAAGTCAAGATGAGTTTTAAAGAATTCAAGGTGAATCTAAAAAAATCAAAGGAGTTCAAAAGAATTGAAGAAAATTTAGAAATAGGTATAGAACTGAATTGAATACATTTCATGGAATTCATACGAATACAAGATGAATTTGAAAGAATTCATGGTGAATGTAGAATAATTCAAATGAATGCTTCAAAATTCTTAAAATTGAAAAAATCAAATTTGGAATAGATGAAAATTTAAATATTCTTCTTTAACGACTAACTTCCAATTTTAATTGAATTTGATTCAATTTGGTCGTTAGATTCTTGGTTTTTTAATTTCCAAGAAATTATAATTTAAATTTGTGTCCAAGTTTGGTCATTGGATTCTTGTTTTTTTTTTTATAATTTCCAAGAAGTTCGTAGAAAAATTTTTCAAATCCAAAAAAATCCCATTGAATTCCGATGAATGGGATTGAATAGAAATCTGATAAAATTCACAAGAATTCAAGGTGAATTTAAATGTTTTCAGGTGAATGAAGAAAATTGGAAATCTAAAAAAGGCTCATTCAGTTCAGTAGATTTCAAGAAAGTTCCAAAGAATTCAAGAAAACTTAGAAATATGTAAGCGTAGACCGAAATTAATAATACTGCAGACCGTTGGGTTCTCTGTTTTAATTTATTAAAAGAAAAGTGACTATAGTGACGTTATCTTAAAAAAGTAACTGAAAAGTGATATGAGAAAAAAATGATCCTTTTCCGGTAAATTATAGCTAAAAATACATTTTACATTACTATAGGATTATATAGAGTAGAAAAAATGTGTATTTTTTGTGTCTTTCGCAATTCAAGATTTTTTTCTGCCATCGGCATGAATATTTTTATTTATTCATTATGCAGAATATTTTCTTCATATTTTAGAAGAAATCCTCTGCATATTATTCTATGGAAAAAATGTTTAGGGGACATTTCAGACCATTAGTTGTAATGAAGTTACAAATTTTTGTATTCTATGCCCAATAATATTTTCTAAAAAGATTGGTTAATTTTTTAAAATTCGAGGCTTATTTCTCAATAAATTACGAATACTTTTGAGGAGAACAAGAAATTTTTAGCCTTTCATTTGTATTTAAAAAAAATTGAAAACTATGAAAATTCATTCTCAGACCTAAAAAGGCCTAGCGGAACCTCTAAACAATTTTTCAAAAACAAAAAAATACATGACAGTATTTTTTTCACCAAAGGGAAGAAATTTAGGAGGTAGCGATTGCAGAATTAAAAAATAAAATTTGTTTTGTGCACCCTATGGAGGGTGTTTTCATTTTCAGAACATAATTAAAGAGCGTGGATTCCTCACTGCAGAGTATTTTCAATTCTAAAAATACAAATTAATAGTGTTCTTTATAAATGCCTCAGAATTTTTAAAGCGATTGAAATTGTATAGTCAATAAAACTTTTTCTTAAATTGTACGTGAAAAATGTACATCTTATTTAATAAACTGTAAGTCTTTATTGATATTAAATTCCCATACTAATTTATGTACGTACAAAATTTGAAAAGTGGAATCAATTTTTGTTCTGTTTTTCTCAAAGTTGCTTTATTGGGGTTTGAGATGATTGATCTGTTAGCAAAAAATAAGATTATACACTTTCTTACTAAAGTTGTTACTTTTAACGAATTTAATTTCTTCTTAAATAAAATTTCTCGTTTCTCAAAGACAAGGTCAAACATTCTCCGAAAAAATGTATGACGATGTTAATTTCGATTTAATATCTAGATCAATGGAAAGAGGATTGGAACAGAGATTGCATATTACATCATAGAACAACCGGTTTTATAGTGACATTGTCTTTTGTATGATTTTGATATTATCGCTAGAAACTATATCATAATACGAGTACATTAGTATGGTCTGTTGACCTTAAATTGAACGTTCTCCTTTAATTTTACTATCTTTCTTCAAGTATTTGAAAAATTTGAAATATTTCTAAATACTTTTCATGAAAATTGAGTGAAAGTAACTCGTTTTGCGTTAATGTGCCTATTTGCATCAATGTTATTAGGCAATCATAAGTTTTTGCTAACTTTTTAATTGCAAAAACAAGCTCTTGAGATTCTCTTATCAATTTGCAGATCTCCACACTTCTTCAAGAAAAAAAGTAGATAAATCTTATCGACGAAAGATTCGTAATTTGAAATGTTTTCTTTTGTTGAATTTAGAATTCAAGATTTCAAAATCATTTAGATAAATATTTTGATGTTGTTTAATAATAAGCATTCTTTAGGATTACAGTTTCTTCTCAAAGAAGGTATTTTTTCTTGGAATTTCAGGGGTCAAATGTTAAAAGTTTCGGGTTATAGGTCAAAGATCAAGGGTCTAGGTGAGAGGCTGGAAGTGAGGGGCCATAGGCAAAGGATAATGGGTCAAATTTGAAGGGTCAAGGGTCCTAATCGAAGGTCTTTATTAGTATTCCCGACACAACATACCAAACTCTAAAAATATACATTTTTCTATGTTTAATGGTGTCTTAATTTTTACCCAAGCACATTAATTTTTGCTAATTACAATCTTAACTGCTATCTTACTTCTGCAAGTAAGGGTTTTAAGACTTCAAGTCGTTTTAGAACTTTAATCCTATGCCAAGATCCATATTCATAAGGACCATTAATTATCCGCAGATCGGGACAAAAATCTTGTAACAAGTGCATGGAATTTTAAATTAAAAATAATCATGTAAATTTAATTTGAAATTGTTTTTGCTGAATACATTTTTTTTCAATTAATTCTAAAGGTGAAATATTTTTTGAAATGAAAATGAAATCTTTTTCATTTTAATATGGATGCAAAATATTTTTTATCCCTTTCATAAATAATAAGGAACTTAGAAGTGGAATGACATCCCTCAGACCAAAAAGACCTCAATGGTGTTAATAAGATCATGTATCAGATGAATTTCTAATACAACGTTTCGAGATTCAACATGCTCTCCTCAGCAGGAAACACTAAACAAATTAGTCAATTTTATAAATCCATTAATTATCAGTCTTGATGAAAATCAAATCAATTCTTTCTTCGACCGCCAATATATATGTGAGATGGAATTTTTTACTCCTTACGGTCTTCAAGTGAAAGAAAAAAACGAAACTATTTGGAACTTCGTTTATTAATTCTGACGATTTGACCTAACACTGCGAGCCTTTTTCAAAGGACCTGAATGAATATCATAAAAAAATAATATATAACATAATATTAAGCATGCTCTATTTTTTTTAAGAATTAAAAGTGAAAATACAATACACACCTGAATTAAAAATTCTTGAAGGTATAAAAACTTTCACTATTGGAGTCAATATATGTCAAAGAGGTTAATATGTAAAAATTTTACAACAATTTTGAAGTATGACTCCAATTTAAAAACAGATATATAAAATAACTTCCGTAGAAAAAAGCCTCATAAAAATAGAAGGGGTTTAGGACAACGACGAACATATGAGTAAGCAGAAAAATTAAATACATTAAGGCGCATTTATATATAAGGATAAAGGCGAAATCTAAAGGAACCGCAAATGAGGAAAGCGCGCCAAAGCGGATTTGACTTTGTTTTTTTGACATGCATTGACTCCAACAGTGAAAGCTTTTATTCCTTCAAGAATATTTAATTTAGGTATTTATTGTATTCAATTCAATTTATTCTCTCATGTATACTCTTGTAGGATTTTACATATACAATATCAATATACAGTAGTATAATATAATAAGCAGATTATAGAAATTATGTGACTTGGAATATTCTCATTTCTGCAAACAGAGTATATATACGCGGTTATTTTATATTTCTAATTTTAATTCTAATTCTGCATCACAATTTATATACTTTGATTTCTTATTATTTACTAATCTTCACTATCGCTGTCCTGTTCTAATACTATCTGTCGATTGCTATTTACACTTTCTTTTGCAAATTTCACGAAGTCTCTTGGACATCCGCAGAGCTCGGAGCTCGGTTCTTTTTTCAGAACTTTTGTTAATTTGTGACTAATTTCCATTTACGGATTTTCCTGTAGCCATTTATCCACCCCGTTGACCAAATTGTCACTGATTGATCTCCTTGCGTTTTTACATACGCAAACGTGGCCAAGATTTTCCTCTGACGTTCCGCACAACCTACATAATGTATTTTCATAACCTTTATTTCCTTCTTCACCTACATTTCCGCATCTTAACCTGGCCCACTGTTTCTTACATTTACCATTTACCCTATTCGATTCCCAATATTCCTCCCTTTGAAATCCTTCTTTATACATCTTATACAGTGCACAGTAGTTTGACCTATCTTTCTCCAATCTAATTTAATTTCATGTTCTATTTCTTTAAAACACCTTGCTCCAGATTCCTTCCAATTTTACTTTCATTTCCTTGGTTCCTCATTAGTCCTAGCGCCTGTCCGTCTCCTACTTCATCTATTGCTTTTTTCAACACTCCTCATTTTGATGGCATATTGTTCGCAATACCTCTCAATTCTGCCATTAGACATACTTTAGGTAGTCTGTCATCTTTCACGCTTAAAATTTCTAGAACATATCTGCTTGCCCTTCTTCTTGCCTCTATTTCCAAACATCTTCCATCTGCTTCCATTCTCCAAATATAATTTGGAGTATTCCTGTCTATCCCATAATCATGTTCACCTATCTACCTTGTATTCTTTCCATTACTTCCTTTCTTTCCCATCCCCATAGCTCTTCCTTAGCCAAAATGTTCAACAAGTAAAGCCTTTTTCCTACATTATTTATGTTAGCTCTTTTCACTACTCCCCATGCTGATGATTGTTGGAGGTACCTCCCGTAGAAAACCAGAAGCCTAAATACTTGTATCTATCTACGACCTCGAATTTCTTTCCGTATATTTTCCATTCTTCACCCTCCTTCACTTTTCCCCCTTTCGAAATACCATTATTTTTGTCTTGTTCATATTCATTGAAAGCTTTTTATTATTACTATATTTTTCTAAGGTTTTGAGCATTTCCTTTGAACCTTCTGAGAAGTCGGCCACTACACCTAAATCTTCTGCAAATTTTAGTGCATATACTTTCTTCTTTTCTATCACTGTACCTTCCTTCTTCTTTCTTATTCATTCATTCTCCATGTCTTCAGTAAGAATGTTAAAGAGTGTTGGGTTTAATGAGCAACCCTGTCTGACCTCCCGCTCCGTTATAAAACTCTTTGTAATTCCCTCCTATGTCAGTACTTCATTTTGCGCCTCCTTGTACATATTTTTAATAATTGTCAATATTCTACCCTTTATTTCATTTTTTTCGAGTTTCTGCATTAAAATGTCCCTATCTACTAAGTCGAAAGCTTTTTACCTACCTTCTCAGCCGTATTTTTGATGTTTAGTATTATTCCTTCCCATCTCTTCGTCCATCTCTTACCTTCGACAGGCTCCTCCCATAGATTCCCCATGGCTTTTTCAAAATCCTTAAACTCTCCCAGATCCCATACTAATTTTGGTTCCTCCTCGTAACCCTTTTCTGCTTTACAAGATGTTGTCTCTCTGTTTTCTACCCAAATATTTAATTTAAAAGTTACCGGTAAATGATCTGATTCGATTCTTGGTTCTAATTTTATTTCTCTAACAACCCTTCTTTCTTCGTTATCCATCGAAATCACATAATCAAGAACCGAGCTCGCTGCTCCGCCGATATGTGTGAATTTTCCTTCTCAATCACCGTTCATTCTTCCATTCAAAACTATTAGACCATAATCTTCACATAAACTGAGCAATTTCTTTCCTTCTGCATTTATATGCGAGTCTTCCAAAAATCTTAGATTTTAATATTCCTGCTCTGATTCATTTTCTTCAAAATCCACTCTACCTTGCTCATTTCCAATTCTAGCATTCCAATCTTCTACTAATATCATATTTTCCATTCTACTTAGAATGTTAATAATAGATTTAATGCTTTCACGATGATTCATTATGATGAAAGGAGGTGTTTCGGGTTTCAATCGTGTGCA
>JAUMHM010086208.1:0-11101 GCA_032362435.1 Melikaiella ostensackeni
GGATTCTGTGCTGAGCGCTGCAAGCTAGCTTTTGCCGCAAATCTTTTCAAATTTCCACCAATCCTGTCACCTGGACCTTTTCCATGTGCAGTTGCTTGGAAATGTGTTTCTGCAGAAATCCCAAAATCTTCTTTGTGACATAATAAATTTTGTTGACAACGCTGAATTCCTTCTTGAGGTACTCAGTGATGCGCTTTTAAAATGTATATACTCGTATAGCTACAGTGCCATTACTTAAACAATCCCAGATGATTGCCATGCTAAAATTCTTTAGTTCGTTTTCTCCTTTGTAATAAATAACTACTGTGAATATAGTAGCTTGGTTATTATTCCAATAGAAAGCTTGTGCGGCATTTTGAATGATGAAAGCATAATATTCAGGAAAGTCAAGCAAAATTAGGAACTCTCCTTCTTTTAGTATAACTTTAAGGTGCTTTAGAAGCAAGCCTTGTTGTTTCGCATAAAATGCGTGAGGCTTCAGGTTTTTAAGTTTAGTGCAGGGTTCCTCCACGAAAGCATCAATGTCTGCTATTTCGGTTCTCAAAGTGCTCATATCAGTTTGCTGCCAAACTTGATATGCCACTGTGTCGAAACTATTCACGTCCAATAGATCAATCAGGTACTTTAAAAAATTTTCAATGTCAGGACAAGATTCGCATTCGTTAAAATGACAAGCATCAACGGGTTTACTGCACATGATTTCTTTCAGGCAGTCGTGGTAATCTGATAATTGTCTGTCAGTCCTCTCAGTTAAATGTTTGATATCAATCATATTTAACTTTAACTTCACGTTTTCATGATAAACGCAGACACAAACATTGTGAGTTCCACTTGCTCAAGCTGAAACACAGTGCTTTGGTCTTAGTTGTGAGAATTTTGAAAATCCGATCTTCACATTTTCGTGTTGGGTTACAAATCTGGCATATAATTCACATAAGGCACAGCAGCTCAAGCAAACAAATATCGATTCGTCCGAAAGGGCAAAGCAGTATTTGCTCACGAGTATCGTCTAGTTTTTTGACAGATATGAAATATTTATTCCTGGCATCAGTCGACTATTCTCGTCATCTTCGTAGAAGTTCCTTACGAAATTTTCAGTTTCTTCTGCCAATTTTTTTCCTCGCTTGGCTTCCGGAAAAGTCAAAACTCCACTTTTGGCAACTAAGTCTTCTGCTTTTCTGGTTTCACGTTCAGATGCACCGAATTCTCGCATGGTTTGTCTGCGACTCCAAGACTTAGGCGCAAGCGCGAGTAGATAAATCTTTTCTGAATATGCAGTACCCCTCTGCTCTAATTTTTTTTTTATTTGATTCAGGACGTCGAGACCCGCTAAGTGATTTTCATCATTACGTCCTTCTTTTTCATTTCTCATTGGCAAGCAAAAATCTAGGTCCTCTTTTATCTCTTCCTCTACATTGATACCAGGCTCTTCTACAACTCTGGGTGACTGTAAATTGAGACTTCTACATTCTTTTCTACAAGCACCACATACTCTAATGCCTTTCGGCAAATCAGGAAACGCTACTTGCTGATTTTCCGTTACAGGCCTCAAATCAGTTCCTTTTTCATGTTTCTTCTTACGGAAAGGATTTGCACATATGCTGCGAAAACTTTGCTTCGAAGGCATGGTCAGTGCGAGATAAAGGATAAACAATTCATAAAAACTTACATTTAAAAATACTTTTTAAAAAATCAAAAGTACCCGAAGAGTAGAAAATGTTAAATAACCATTTTACATGGTAATTTGTTTCTAAAAATTAGAAAATTTAAAACAATAGATTTCATGGAATGAAAGGACATGAAAAACCCTTCAGAAATCACTTACAGAAAATTCAATTCGCATTTGTAGAAAGGATGTTATGACCATTTGAAAATACCCGTTTTGCCCGGGGATGAAAATTTGACACCCTGTAGTTCGCGGAGGGATAGCAATAAGAGTCTATAAATTGGTAGGTAAACTACTATCGTATAGGCAAACAAACTCTAAAAATCTTGAGGCAATCGGAAGACATGACTTTCAAAGTTGGGGCAGTTCAGAAATAATGCCCCGTATATGAATATAGACAATCAAGAATACGTTCATCAATTACCTTATACTTACGAAATTGAATAGCTCAAATTCACTAATATATAGCCATGCATACAATAATAGAGAATAATAGGAATCAGAGAGTTTCGATTGATTGAGCAATGGTGCAAAATATCTTACTAACTTATAGGTGTTCTAATTGTAAATAAGATTTTAATTTTAATCCTAACGCGTAAAAACTGTAATTGAAGCAGTAAAAGCTAAACGGTGCTGAGTCCACTTTTGATGAAATTGAGTTATCTTAAAAAATCATACTTTCTCGCCTTTTTACACCTATTGCAGAGAAAAAATTAAGGTTTTGCAATTTTTTACCATAAAATTTATTACTTACATGCATTCAAATATTTAAAAAATTTAAAGAACTTAAACTAAATGAATGAGATATACTAAAATATTCAATTTTTCAAAATAATTCTACGGCTATTATAGAATTTTAACATGTATTTTACAATTGCAAATATCATTATAAAAATTAAAAAACATTGTACTATTACTACAAATGTTCCTTCTTTCTGTTGAATAATGTTATTTGTTAATGAAATATTGAAAAGTATGTATTCAATATGATTTTTTTAACGATTTAAGCACTTTTTTTATAATGACAGGGAAAGCTAAACAGTGCTAAGTCCAGCGCCATTTTCATTAGATTTTTTTCTGCACATGTAGCGCCATCTATTTTTCACAAAATAGTTATCAAACGGATCCATTTCCTTACACAACAAAAAATAATTTACTTAATCGGTTGTAAATTGGTCCTCTAGAAAAATTTTTTGTCTCTCTTGTAAAATTAGACTGATTTGACTTAGCACCGTTAAGCATTCCCCACTTCAATTATACATTGTAAATCAAGATCATATAATAAACAAACCTGTGACAAGTGCGCATGCGCAGTACTCTTCATTACTCCTTCCGGGGAGTAACAGAGCTGCCGCAGGGAATAATAAAGAAGCCTCCATAACCAACTACGCACCCGCACCCGTCACTGATTAAAAATACTCGATTCCGCACCCGCTATTGCACGCTTGGTAGAAATCACCTGCTTCCTTCTCTTGTAGCACAATGTACTATTGATGAGATCAATGCGGACAGAATATTTAATTTTTAAATACACAAGCTTGCATTAAACGCTCAAACTTTCCAAAACATAATTATTGAAACTTCATGAACTTGAACTGACAAGTAATTCTTTACTTATTTTTAATGTTTCTTAATTTTAATTTTTCATTGCCCGTGTCATCCATAATAACCAGCGATGAATTATACTGAGCCTCGGAATAAAATCGTAAAATACTTATAGGTGGAGTGGTTTGTGTGCCGAAACATTTAATTTAATCATTAAATAATTGAATTCAATTATTTTGGACCCTAAAGCTAAAACCACTCCACCAAACACTATTTTACAGTATATATAGCTTTTATTTTTGAATTACTGATATCGCATACTTTCGAATGATGAGAATTTATTCAGAATGAATTTCAATCAGCTAGCGGATTCCGAAGTATACAGATATTCGAAAAAAAATTTTGATTTGCGCAACCGAGGGTTATTCACCAGGAGTGGGATGTGAGGTCAATTTTTGCGCAGTCGCTTTTCCCTTCGATAATAAAAAGTTTTTACTACGGGCATTTTTTTCCTTGGATGCGTATTTCTTGAGATATTTCGATGTCTCAAGATAAAAAAACACCCTGTACAGGTATATTAAACACTTAGTGTACTTAGTGTACAGTGAAAAGAAATAATTCAAAATGATTTTAAAATGAGAGCAAATTCAGATGAAATAAAAACTTTATTCGGAAGTAATGCAGAATAATAAGGAATGAGAATGGATTCAGAAGGAAAAATTTTTTTTTTAGAATAATGCGAAATCACTTGGAATGAATTCCGAATGAGAACAGAATCAGGCGGAAGGCGTACGGATTCAGACGAAATGAAAACTCCGTTTAGAATAATGTGAAATCATTTTGGAATGAATGCCGAATGACAGTGGAATCATGCGCAACCATGACGGATTGAGACGGAATTAAAATTTTGTTTGGAATAATGCAAAATCAATTTCAACTGAATGCGGAATCGAGCAGAATGAGAAGGGATTCAGACGTAATGAAAACTTCGTTCATAATGATGTGGAATCATTCATAATGAAGTTTTGGAGCCACATTAAAATCCTTCGGAACGAGTTCGGATTTAGAACGGAAACATTTGAAATGAGTTTGCTGATTAAAGAGAAATGAAAAAGTTTAGATTGAATCCGAATGATGGGCTGATTGGAAGAAATATCATTCGGAATAAATTTGATTGTGCCTGCGGATTCAATCCGATTGAAAATTTGGTTCATAATAATACGAAATCATGTGGATACAATTATCGAATTGCGTCGGATTTATTCTGATTCACGCAGTTTCAAACAGATTCAAACGTATTCAGTTCCATTCCGGAACTTCCATCAGGGTAGTTTCGTAATCCCATCACAAGGGTTTTCATTTGAAAACTGAACGGTGAAAAATTCTGAAATTTTCACAGAATATCTCTGTTATTTCTTTCTACTGTTTTTAAGATTTTTTAAAAAATCGTAAGAAAAGTTTAGCCTTTAAGCTGAACTATGCTACATTTTCGAAAAACTTGGGATACGTCTTACGTTCAGAAGGTGCTAATTTCAATTTCAATTATCTCAATTTCGGCAAAAAATCTCAGACACAAGCACGTCCAGGACTGCTTTAGTGATTGGTTTTTTTTTTAAAGATTGCGGATTGGATGATCGTCTTTTGATAAAGCAAATCCAGCATATAAACAATACTAACCCTTTGAGCCAAATTTCCAACAAATAGTTTTCGAATTGGTATCCCATCTTCAGTGGTTGATAAGGAATCATCATTGCTAGATAAATCTGAAAAAAGAAAACAAATTTTTTTGTAAATTTGCTCCCTGCTAAGCAAATTTGAGGAATCGTAAAAAATAGTCAAACTTTCTAACGACTTCTTAAGAGTCTGACCATTTTTGACCAGACTTATTGGCTATTATTTTTACGACAAAACTCAACTTATGCGTCTGTACTGCAAGTAAAATGAAACTTTAATATTGGCATTTTGCATTAATCCCAAACCAATTCATATACTTTGTACAGATCTTTCCTGAAAACCCTTTTGGAAATCGTCCTCTGGCTACTAAATCACACTTCGCTCGAAAACTTGTAACTTTGGTCTAAAAGAAGTAGAATATCTCATATTATGACACCCATGCCTTGCGGCTTCGCGCTTACCAAATCTGACGTCTATAAATAAAAACTTCAACATTTCCTACATTTTCCTATTTAATCGTTCATTCCCTATCCCTACATGCAGATTTGATTGCTAAACATGAGTTTAGTACATAATAAATAAGGGTTAAAGACACAACTTTCAAGAAGTCGACAATATCCGATTCCGAAACCATTTGCTCATAACCGTTAGAAGCACAATCTTCACACTAAATTGCCCCCCCCCAGCCATCAAGAGCTATAAGTTAGTGGTAGAACCAAAAGAGTTGGCCTCTTACTTTAACAGAAATCCCACTGTCTCATATGAGAAGCCTATCTCACAACAGGGTCTTCTTTTCTAATTGCCGGAATCTGTAGATCCCAAATTTTTTACTATCAAAACGACGGCTATCTGAAACTTGCTTGAAAAAGATAAAAATTGTAATTTTTTATAATGACTTCGTACAATGTAAAAGTCACATAGGAACAGACATTTTCGGTTTCTCTACCAAAGAAGTGCAGTGCAATAGTAACAATCGAGATATGAAAATGAACGATTCCGAATAACATTTGCAATTGTAAAAAACCATTCCTGGAGATCCAGACTTTTCCTCTAGCCGTTTGAAACTTTTTTCTGAAAACGAACCTCAAACGGCGCTGCCTCAAAGCCATTTCAGTGCTACTCGTTTAAAGCTACTGAGGATCAGTTTTTAAACACCCACTGACGTTCCCTTTACGTTCCCCTCCATTTCAAAAAACGTAGTTTGATATTTTGTAGTTTTTAAAGGAAAGTTTCATATATTTGTAATCGAAAAAATCCATAAATTCTGAATTCTTAACTTTTGAATAAGTAATTCCAAAATCATCAACATTAATAGTTTAAATTTCTAAGGCTTATGGAGCAGTGTACAAAAAAAAAGTCAAAATCTTTAGGGTCAATGTGTCAAGAGTTGCGCCTAGTATATAGTTTAATGGTAAAAAGGAGATATCTGTAACGAAATGCAACAGTGGAAGAGTGTAAAGATGAGAGGGAGTAGAAGCATAGTAGGCCGAAAATGTTATCACATAGAAGTCAAAGAAAAACCAACAGTTCCCTGCCGAAACAAAATCTCAGGAATATCTTAGACGAAAATGTCACGCCATTTCGGATGGATTTCAGTCAAATTCAAGGTATTATTTGAATTATTTCTTCTCTAGAAAAAGTCTCAAGAGACTTGGATCTTTTTTTTTATGACCTAATGAATGGCAGTCGAACCCTGAGGATACCGAAGTACGACAGGCGGTTAGAACGTTCAAGTTCTCGCTATCATAAACATCCACAAAATTAATCCCGTTCAACATTTTAAAATAGTACGTTGTGCTTCAAGTCGAAAAAGCGAAAGATTTAAAAGGAGTGTGAAGCTCCGCTTGGGTGGCTATTACACGAGTTTTAAATCGTCGCTTTTTCAACATGTGGAACGCGATACTTTTTCTACAATCTGTTTAAAAAGTGCTACTTTTTATTTACCTGTTTTTTTCCGGAGAAAAAAGCGATTTATTGTCGACTGACGCAACAATAACAATGGCATTTGTTACAACCATGGCAATAATAAGGCCATAACAATAAGTTGGTAACAATGTTTTGTCAGGAAGGTTAGGAGTGGTGGAATTAGATACAACGGAATAGATGTGAGTTCACCTTCACTTACTGGAGCAGGCCATAGGGTTTTGCGAATTATAGAAAAATATATACAGTATTCCTTTGATGGTAAATCTAAAAATGCTGTCTGTGTTCACGTATCACGCACAGTTTATGAAATACATACAAAATATAATGTATTTTGAATTTTTCAAAGCAAATTTGAATAGGGTTAATACGTGTAAGTCTGATACGAAATTCAAAATTTATACTTTGATTAGTGGCACTTCAAATATTTTAAAAGATTCTGGTTACAAATTTTGCCAAAATTATCTTTGGACCTTCTACTCTTAATCATCTCCTTCTTCAGTCAGTAAACATTTACATGTAGAGATATTTTTTACTTCATTTGGTAGTGTGTCAACAATGCCAGATTTTCTGGCATTACGGATAAGTGTGATACGTGTAAAAAAAAATTTGAATCATTATTTTAGAAGATTTTACTTTAATTCCTGGTAATAAAACATTCACTGATTCTTAAAATATATGTTTGATTTGAATTTTTTATAATTTATGAGAATATTAATGAAAAAAAATTCAATCCTGCATGAAGGTTCAAGTGAGATTTTTAAAATTACCTACTTCACATTACATTATTCCTAAATTAATTTGAAAAATCATGCCTGTGTAAATATATTTATCAAACAGTTATTTGATAGTTATTATGTACTTATATTTTTATTGCAGAAATAAGGTTTATTAACCTCTTCAACTTACCTCAAACTGTTGACAGATTTCCGTATTTCACAATGAAAAAAGGAAAACAAAAAACAGTTATCACACCCTAAGTCTGATTTTTAATGACCCTGACATAATTTATCATTAAAAATGATAAAAATAAAATATTTTCCGAAAAACAACGAATATTCAAGGAAAATAAAATATCTTTCTTTATTCCTTAAAAAAAATGCAATAAAATGTGGTTGATGAACGAATAATTCAAATCAAAATCCCAGATCACGCAATTAGGAATCTGAGTTTTATAAACACATCTTAGTTTTTCTTAAAATAGTAGCTAACAGTAGCTCTTACATCTGGCCACCGTTATTAAACATGTTGCGTAGACTCTAGACTCTAAACCTTATTACAAGAATTCTTTCTACCTGGTTCGTTGACCAGATGCCGAGTTAGGCCTACTCTTATAAGGCTATTCACGAAAATTTCGATTAAATTTACAAAGCCAAGATTATGAGCCTTCAGAAAATTTATGAGGGCGGCTACACACGAGTTCCGTCCAGCGGTCAGAAAAACACTTGAATCTCGTCTCGGGTCTTTCAGTCCCTTAATGAGTTCCAACCGTTGGTAATAATTGCGTCCCATTTCTTCTACTTTTCTGAGCCACATGAGAGGAGAACGAAGCGATAAGAGGTAACTTATCACTGTCACCTTTAGACCGCTAACATAAGGATCGGTTTCATAGTTTTATAATATGGTTCTAATAAAATATCAATACTTATGCGTACAGAATTGGGAAAAGGTGATACGGAGAGTGTAATTTATTTAACGATGTTTAACGATTTTTGACAATTTTTACAAGTACAGTTAGTGTTTTTTCGTTGTTTGTGAGCTGTATTTCCGCAAACTCTGGCTTTAAAGTATAAAGCTAGGGACGAAAAACGTATAGGTTAACCCCTTGTTTCTTGATTGTATACTAAACGAAAAATTCTATTACCAACATGCCATTCAGAAATGTTTACTTTTTGTCATTTTTGAAATATGGAGAAAAATATTAATAATAATTTGTGAATTTTGTGATCTGATTAAAAGTGGTGATTGTAGAGCCTGTGAAATAGATAGCTTATTTGTTTTATCTTTGGCCGGTAGCTATTTTACAGCGTGATATTCATTCATTCATTATTAGACAACACTGAATTGGTAGCTATTTTTCGTCACGGACTTTGTTTCGAAAGGAATAAATTTCACACTACTATAGGAACGAAGTGGCATAGGATAGGGGGGATAAAAATGTCTACAGTACGCAACTCTTCCACAACTCCACCTTCGGGATGAAAGTAGAGGATCAGAAAAGGAACGGACGGGCATTAGTTGACCGCCGCACACTGGTCAAAATCAGGAATTTACTATTCATAATCCTCTACAGGCTCCACATCTTGACGGGTTTCGATGTTTTTCTTTAACGCTCAGCAATTAATTCTTGAAGACTTGGATAGATTAGATTCTTCAATTTCTCTTTGTGTGCAATAATATTTAAACAAATAAAATGACAAAGTTAGCATTTTCAACAATACGTTTTTTTTATCTCTAAAGAAAAGCCGAAGTAAACTCAATATTGGTCAGTATTATTACCCCTACACTCACAAAATATAAATAATTCGATTAATAGTTAACTTAATTATTATAAACAATAATTATAAACAAATTCTTGAATGTGGTGCTTAGGGCCATGTGAGCATAACCTCAACAGTTTTTTTGACACTTATTTAAAACTAACTTACGTTCGCACAAAATGCAATATCGAGTTGAAAATTTCGGAAACTAAATAAAAAGCACTAAGGAACGTTTTTCTGGTCGTAAATTTTTATAATTTTAAAGAAAGTTTTTTCCCTAAAAATTTTTTTTGCTTTTTTTATAATTATTAAAATTTAGGACCAGGCAAACTTTCCTTAGTGCTTTTTATTTAGTATCCGAAATTTTCAACTTGATATTGCGTTTCGTATGAACGTAAATTGGTTTAAAAAAATGTGAAAAAAATTTTAAGGTTCACTCACATGACCTTAACTGCTGTGAACATTTTTTTCACCTAAAATTTGTTAGATTGACTGCTAGATGGGCATGTCTGACAGGAGTCACGTGACCAAACTAATGCTGGATTTGTAATTTTTATTTTTGGAAAAATTTTCTCCTTCTGCAAATAAAATATCGCTCTGAAACTTTGGGAAATGCACAAGGGAACAGTAAGCTACGTTTGTATACATCATTTGGGTGGAAATTTGGAAAAAATTCTCTCGAAGAAATTAAAACTGGAGCAACGTCAGACTTTTTTTTAACAACTTATGTCCTGATGGCAGGAAATTGAATATTGTCTAGAAAGACGACTTTTTTAATCCCCCCCCCTCCAAAGCAGGGCTCTTACGTTTAATGCAGACCTGGGCAAGCTAGGGAAAATTTGTTCATGAAGCACATGTTGGCGTCCCCACTACTGATGCTCTTGCCGTACTCAAGAGATCTTCCGTCTCGTGAGCACGTTCTAAAGATCTGAAAATTCAGACACTTCACCATTTGACTTTAAACTACACCAAGAGATTTCGTTCTTGGCAGCCTGGGACGAAAAATCAAATGGTGAGAAAATCTCATTTCAAAAAAGGTCTTTTGTTTCCAAAGGCAGGAATTTTACTGCTTATGGTTTATAATCTGAGATGTAGCTCCTTTGGAGGCCAAGAAAATGCAGAAATTTCATAATATCACCTGCAAATACTGAAAAAGATTTGGGTCTTGCGGGGCTGTGACAGAAAATAAAATATTACCTAAAAACTCGAATGTTTGAATTTATTTTTGTTCCCCCAAAGCAGAGATCGTACTTCTAGTGGTTTATATTGTACCTCAAAAACTCCAGAACACAAAAACGTGCTTGTTTTTGGCGAAGTCAATTATATAGGAGTTTGGTCTCCTTATGTCATGGACATTCCTAGGTCCATGCTTTATGAGTTTATGGATTTAAGCTTTATGGCTATCCGGGGCTATTTTCCATGTTTTGAACTTGAGAGTCTTGACGGTCTTGACCCCACGAATGCAAAGGAATTCGTGCTTGACTTTGACCCATTCAAATTTCAAAACACCATTCGAATTTCAAAATAAAAAGAGCACCTCTGGCGCAGCCTACTACAGAGATGAGGCCTACTACATAAAACAAATTACGAACCAGGCCCTCCAAGCCTCAATGCATTTGCCTGTTACAAAGTCTTGGCTACGAGGGTCATTCAACAAGTACTTAGCCTCACCGCCCGATGGCGCTACTATTACGAAAGAATTTTACCATCGTGCAGTACATTCTTTTAGTAGCCTTCTGTCAAAGTTTTAGTCAATTCCCTTCATTAGTTTTGTTTTGATAGCCTTTGGAAGCGAGCGTGTCGGTCAGTTTTA
>JAUMHM010086209.1:0-11099 GCA_032362435.1 Melikaiella ostensackeni
AAGGTGGTAAGTGCATGAGCATTTCCCGTTTTCTCCTTTTCAAAAAAAAAAAAAAAAAAAAACCTTACATGTGGCCAACGCCAAGTTTATGGTAAATGGCCTTCCCAAATCAGGATGAACCACTGCAGGTTTTTCACTAAACCTAGGTGTACATCGCTTTTGTATATAACATTAAATGAATATTACTATTCCTTTGTAAATTGTTCTTGTGATTTTTTAAATTCTCACCTACTTAAATTTTCTTTTTGTTTTTAACCTTCAGAATTTGCAAATCAGATTATATTCCTCAAAATAAAAAATCTGATTAGTTACTCAATAGCTACAACAACGAAAAAATTGGAAAAAAGTTTTTATAAGAGTAGAAGAGGTGGTCGAAATGCTTTTACGCACAGAGTGTGGGGCTCAACCTAAAAAACGGAAATACCCACTAAAACTTCCTCCTCTCCCGCCGACCCATGTACCTGGAATCAGCTTTCTCATAACTTCAGGGGCATGGGGGTAAGGGTTTTACGCTGTGCTCCGGCGTCCAGCTTTTATGTGCCAACTTGGTCTTCTTCTCAACCCAGCCCCAGCCAAGATGTATGCATCCTCCTCAGTACGCGCCAGGATTGATGCCGCCAAATCGTCCGCGAAGCCCATAAGCTTGCAGTCGTTGAGGAGCTGCATCTTCAAGACATGGTCGTAGACGACGTTCCACAGGTCCGGTCCGAGTACCGATCCCTGGGCCACACCCGCCGTAACTTTCTTTTCCCTGATGTCTTCAGTCGTTTCGTACTGGAGCTTCTTGTTTTCCAGGTAGCTGGAAATGACTCTCGTGAGATGGAGCGGTATTTGGAACCTATTCTCCAAAGCATCCGTAATGTCGGACCACCTTAGGGTATCAAAGGCGTTTTGTACATCGAACGTAACTAACACCACCACCTTCCTGGACCTGTGGTTTAGTAGTAGTAGTAGTACTAGTGGTAGTAGTAGTAGTTTTTTGTAGAGGAGGTGAGAATGCTCTTTACGCATTGAGTGTGAGGTTTGCCGGAGTAGTTGGAATGTCAGCAGTACTTCAAAAGAGGAGTACTGCTGACATTCGCCCTACCAAAGCCGTAACCACTAAACTCACCTTCCCTGCCTGCCAACCCATGCCTCGGAATCCGCTTTCGCATTATTTCAAGAGCATGGGTTATAGGCATCCTACGCCGTGCCTCGGCGTCCAGCTGGTTGGCCTGCTTGACTTACCGCGCGCTTCCTTTCGGCTTCCTCGAGGGTGCTGCCTCCCGGAAAGCTGCGCATCTCGCCGTCACCGGAAGATGGTCGGTGCGGGGCTTTTCCTCTTTGACGGCGCAGAGGTAACAGAAAGGAGTGCTGACGCACTCCGTAGCTATAGAGCTACGGAGTGCGTCAGCACTCCGTAGCCCTCCTTGCCGCACCTTCAACAGTCCAGGGTCCTATAGGGAACCACACACCTCGCTGCTATGTACCCATAGCCATGGCACCGATAGCATCTCGTAGCCTCCGTCTTCTTTCTCAACCTGCATGAGACCCATCTGATTTTAAGGGGTCCTAAGCGCACCAATCTTGCCGCCAGCACCTCGTTCAGCTCCACAAATGCTTTCAGGTTACCCCTAAAAGCTCTCTTTGTGAGGCTGACTTTAACGTTTCCCACAACTCCTTGCCCGAAGTGCCTCCTAACGGCTTCTAGTACCTCTTCTTCGTCGGTGGTTACGTCGAGATCGAGAACCTCTACCTCGACGCGGGGGACGAGCTCTCGCACGTTTCCTGCACTCCCTATTGCCTCCTTGATGACTGAAGACAATTTTCCTCTGCCCCCTACTTCATTGCATACTTCGATGAGGATATCCCCATCCCTCGTCTGTCTTACGCCCTTGATCTTCACACCAAGGGCTTCCGGCTGCACCGTGTTCTTAATATTCTTAAGCACATTGGCTTAGCTGGAACCCTCGGTCGGTTTCACTAAAACCGCCTCGGGTCGAGCTGGCCTCTGGACTTACTTCTTCTTAGGCGGCCTACTGGTGGACTTCTCATCCCTGGTGACCGACGCTTCTGATGCAGGCTTTGGCACCTGTTCTCTCACCTTGGGCTTCTTCGACGTGGGTCTGGATTCGCCGGCTTCCGGGGGACTAACGGTGAGCTCCCTCGTCCTCTTTCCTCTTACGGGAGCGAGAGCTTGCTCAGCTTCTTCATCCGTCTGGGTCCCCACTTCTGCAGTTCGCGGCTCACACTGCTCTTTGTCCCAGCGTCCTGAAACTCCCCTTATCTTTTTCATTTTCCGTGCGAACGTGTCGCACACGAAAAAGTTTTGGGACAGCTCACACGAAATCCTCATCTCGCTATCATTTTTCAGCTCCTTTATCAGCCGTGTTGCTTCGCTGAGGCCTTCTCTTATCGCAACGTGCATGTTGCGATGCGTTCCGCAAAACTCCACCATTTTGTTGAGAATCTCCTCCATCTTGTTCAGTTTCCGAGTCTCCTTCTCTCTCAGCAACTTCTAGACTCGATGCCGAAATCAGTAAAATTGTTTACTCTCAATTATTCACGGAGAAACATGAAAACTGGAAAATGCATTAACAAGTTTTGCAAAGGTTTTCGTTCTTTACCGACGAAGCGAAAAATTTAAGTGGTGAAATGAAAAATACAAAAGACACTGCTGATGACAAGCTGATCAGCGAGCAAAATGAAATAATCAGACACGATCAGGATGACGATGGTTCAACTCCACCCATTTCTGATATTACTGCCTCGGTACCAAAAAGTTATAGAGACAAGTGTCAATTTTTGCTTGAAAAATTACGAACACTGGAGGTGAAAAATATAATAAAATGGGATTAACAGGATGTTGTCTTTATCGACGGAGCATGTGTTGAGAAATCAAACATCTCAGATTTAGTAAACGATGCTGTGAGGTTTGAGAAATCAGTCTTTGTACCAGGAAGGCGTCAGTTTGCAGAGTTTCTTCAAGGAATTAAGACGCCTAAGAAAATTTTGGGTAATCGTGAATACTGGAGAACAAAACCACATGTATCTGCAACAAGATTACTAAACAACTCGCGTAAAAGTTCAACGTTAAAAAAGTCTAGAAAACTCGATGATGAAGATAAAGATAAGACTTTAGATTATCAATCTCTCTTGATCGATGACGAGAACTGGGAGAGTACCAGCGATAAAGAAACTGCAGATAATGATGATGATGATGATGATGATGATGATGATGATGACGATGATGATGATGATACTGGTAAAAAAAATACCACTTGATGCAACCAGCTGAATTTCAATCTCTAAAGAATGAAGCAGTTGGAAGACATAGTATAACCCTTCGCATGAGGCTTCTTACTCTGGCATAGAAAAGATTGCCAAGGCTACACGGAAAAAGATACCTCGTAAACAAGTAATTAATTGGTTGAAGAGCCAGGATGCATACAATCCTCATTGTCCCACTAGACGTCAATTTGCTAGACAGCATTATAGTGTATGTCATATTGATGATGTTTGGGAAAATGACCTTGCAGACTTGAGACCTTTGAAAAGCTATAGTGATAATTTTTCCTATCTTCTGGTTGTCATTGATGTTTTAAGCAAGTTTGCTTGGGTTGAACCACTTCAGAGTAAAACTACTTTCGAGGTTAAAGAAGCATTCGAACGAATTCTTCAGAGAAGCGGAGATAGAACGCCAGTTAAACCTACAGAGTGATAAAGGTAAGGAATTTATTGGTGAAGTTTTCCAAGAATTCTTGTCGAATCGTGAAATACAATTTTGCATTACATGTGATCCAAATATAAAGGCATCAATTGTTGAACGTTTGAAGCGCACCCTTAAGGAGCGTACGTAGCGGTACTTCACACAGCAATACACATCGTTACAATGATATTCTCCAACAAATGGTACATGCATACAACAATGCGCGACATTCAAGTATGCATATGGCGCCATCTACGGTAAATCGCAGTGCTGCTGTAGCTTGTGCAAATATACAGCGCCGATTTTTAAAAGGAGCTGGCTGTAAAAAATTACCTAAATACAGTGTTGGTGATGTTGTACGCATCAGTCGTGCTAAAGACATCTTTGAGAAAGGATATGAAGCTGGGTGGACAGAAAAGCTGCTTGTAATCAAAAAGGTTACCACCTGGCGAGCACATGCACCCATTTTATACGAATTGAAAGATTAAGCTGGAGAGGATATTGACGGAATATTCTACGAACATGAATTGGCTAATGTTAAAAATGAGGATGTACAAAACGACGAGTTTTTTGTCGAAAAGGTGATTCAATTAAAGGGTCGCGGTGCTAAGAAGCAGCTACTCGTAAGGTGTGTGGGGTACCTTGACCAATTTAACTCTTGGTTTTATCTTATTTTACTAAGTGATAGTAGTATGAAGTATTTTCCACAGAATACAACCACTTACTTAACCACACAACTTCCACATGAGATTCAACTACATGGTCGTAGGGTGGTTGGGCTCGCAGAGACTCAATTTGCACTCCATGTGAGAGCGAATCAAGCACGGAAAATCGACTCTTAATTGTGCCAAAATCAATGGCAGAGAAACTAGGGCTCGTTGAAAAATCTGCATGAAAGCATTCGCGTGAATGAAACTAGTAGTGTAGATGTAGCCTCACCAGGGTATGCGAACGAACCACGTAAAGGTGATGGCATTTTAGCTGATAAAAGTTTTAAACTGGAACTGGTTGAAGGAGAGTGGAAACGACTAATCACATCTTTCTTTCCACCCGGAGTTTATTCACAAGTGGATGATTTAATATATGTCATGAATATCACTCATGAAATAAACAATTATGTTCTTGTGAAACAAGAAAAGAGAAACAGTCATTATGCAACACTGGAGAAAATATGTAAAGAAGATTTTTAAATTCCGAGTCGTCACTTTCTTTTATTCAGTGAGAAAATATCTCAAATTTTAGGTTTTTCACCACAGTTACTTTCATCTATCGACTCATACATTGCACGTCATCCATCAACTTTATCAAATGGTCTACCAAATGAACTTTTCATCTATTGCAATCTGTGCGAGCCACGTATAAGTGGAAATGTAAAAACGCCACTTTTGTGAGTCGTCCCGGTGGATACAAAAAATTATATTTTTCGATCCACCCAGGTTACAAACTTCTCACCACCTCATTACATTCCAATTCTTCACACGTCATTCCGTTCGACAGAAATAGATATAAGGGATCATTTGTAGCTTGCGGTACCATTCAAGCTTGGCACGTCAACCGTGACACTTTTTTTCAAACGCATTGCGTGAACATATGTTATTACACTGACTACTACACCACACAACTCATTTTTCACACGCGGAGCAAGAGTAGTTGATAAAGAAGCACTACGTCAGGAAATGAACGTTTTTGATGATGTGAAACGTAACATGCCATTTAAACAGGCTACGAAGACACAATTCAATGAGAATGGAAAAGAACTAAAGAGTCGAGCCATGGAAAAGGTCGTAAGTCTGATGAGCGGATCGGGATATGAATTGCCTTGAAAAAAGCATAATATTCAGACGTTCGGCGTTCGCAAAACGTTGAGCATCGCAAGAGAACATCGTAGAAGAAATATAAAGTGTGGAAGAATAAAAAAGAGAAGCGAAAGAAAAAAAAATCAATTGTCAGAAGAGCGACAAATTAAAACTCTAAATTTAAAACCCGAGTGAAAAGTACAAGATGATCGCGAATCGATATTTTTGGAAACAATTAAAAAATGTCCTTTTTACACTCGCACTCGTCTGAGTGTTCAAAATCGGAATTTGATCTCTTTTCCCTTCCTCCAACACAAACATCCATAGACGGTTCTCAATGGGTACACTACAAAACCATTGTATCTCTCACAGATGAATCATCCATTGAGTTTGTAGTTCCAGCATATGCATACAGAGCTTATATTGAATCACTGCTCAACTATGGACCAGCAGCGAAGAAAAGTCATCTCACATCAGCGTTATGGATTGATGATACCGCTAGTAAAGTGAACGACAACTCAACGGAAAACAAGGCTCTTGATGATCGACGATATTTATTGGGAGCTGACAAAAAAACTGATCTAATTGGGCATTTGCACAGTGATGTTTTCAACAGATAAATTCCTCTTGAACGGTGTTGAATTTGGAGTTCGACTGGCGCGTTCCAAGAATGCTCTTTATCTTATGGATTCTAATGATCAGGCCTATTTCCATATTAAAGAAGCATCTTTTCTCATCCAACGTGCAAAAATCGGTCCTGGCATTCTTCTTGCACACGCAAAAGCTCTTTCTCAAGGCAGGGCCAAGTATCCACTCACCAGAGTGGAGGTTAAAGCATACTCGTGTAGAAAAATCACGACAGCAAACTATTAATTGTATAGTCTACGCTGAATACGATAGTGGTTTAGAAATTGACGCGTCCGAAGCGGTTTTAGTAGATGAAAGCGTCTGCATAAACCTGTTTACCAGAACTGTACTTTAAAATCAGTTGAAAGTGGAGGGGGGGAAGAGCAACGAATGAACCAGGGTTTATAAGGCGCTCTGCTCAGTTGCCTCCCGTCTTTTGGAAAGGTATCTTTATCCTCACCTTGACTGTTGACTGAGAAAATGGACTACATAATCGACATACAAGGCTTTCGAGATATAGATGATCAGTTTATACCAAAGAAGGTGGCTGTCATTGCTGTTGATCATAAATATACAGCCTATTGTATTGTGGGATCACCGTATCTCTTCTCTGAACTTCCTAAAAGATCAAAATCACAAAACAACTGGCAGGTTTCAAAAAACTCGAAGATAGAAAGGATTCCTGTTTTCACCATGGAATCAGAAAGGAGGAAATGTTCAAGTGTGCTCTCAACAAAGCCATGAAACTTCGCCACTGGCTTCGAAAACAACGGCAAGAAGAAATTCTCTGAAAATTGTCAAACAAAAAGACAACGTACGGAAAAACGATAATCGCCAGGAATTCAATCCCTGACAGTGTTGAAGTCAAGACTGAATCATCAAGGAAAATGATTGATGTATACCTAGCAGATAAAATTTCTGAAACCTGGACAAGACCGGCTGCAAAAGTCGTTAACACAGACGACCACACTCAACCTAGTTCCCACTGGATCGGAATCCATATCGACGGCAACGGTAGAGGCAGCTACTGTGACAGTTACGGGATACCGCCTCTTATTTGTGAACATCTTCATCGCCTTCCCAGGAGCTCTACCCTTCATAGGTGGAGCACAAAACAACTGCAGAGCACGTCTTCAAATATATGCGGTCAGTTTTGTATCATGTTTCTTTATCATATGTGTAATAGCGGTTCTTTACGTAATTTTATTGATATTTTTACAGACAATCTATGAGATAACGATCGCATTGTTGTAAACTTTCACAAAAGACTTTTAGACAAGCATAAACTGAAATAGGTTAGAGCTCCAGACTCTAAACATGGCGACAGATGTGTTCGCTCTATGTGAAATAAAAATCGGTTAGATTCGTGTGTACAAACATGCTCGTCGAAACTGGATGATTTACACCTTTTGTAAATATTATATATAATGTATAAGTGATAAACTTCGTTCTCTCCTCTCATGTGGAATGATTATTTGGGAATCGTTTAGTTGAGCATTTCCTCTTCGCTTGGATTCAAACTAAGGCATTCGAAATTGCAGTCTACTCAAAAAATATTGACAATTTTTTTTACTTTGAAGCATTTTGTAAATGAACTTCAAAAAAGATAGCGATCTTCTCTCCTCCAGAGGAATTATATTGAGTCTATTATACAGGTATAGTGTTAGTTGATGTTCTTCCCCTTTCTGGGTAAATTCCCTCTACTTTATACACCAAGTATCTTAGGGATTTTTTTGTACTTTTTCGAGTATCGCAGCGTGAGTCACAAAGTTTTCAGCCCAAATGATTAACGCGAACTCTAGCTTTGACCTGGCCAAGCTGTTGTATAGTAGCGTTAACATTTCCGTGTTATTAAATCTTCTACACGCCCTTAATAAAAATCCAATCAATTTATTCACCTGGTTACATGAAATTTTAGTGTGCTCTTCAAATCTTAATTGTAAATTGATATTAGTTCCTAAGTCACAAATTTTTGTGACTCCCTTTTATTGAATTTGATTTATTTCATAGTTATAAATAATCGGATTCGTAAATCTTGCGTATGTTATTACTGTACATTTTGCCAGGTTTAGTGGCAACTGGTTTGTTAAACATCACTCATAGAACTTATAGAATTTAATTTTAACTAATTACATCAATTCCTTTTTTTAGACGAAACATTTTCAAAATTATATCTACCTTTAAGCAAACAATTCTTTTTGGTCAGCGACCCCAAAAATGCCCTTATACCAAGTTGCATACAAATCCGATGAAATCATGAAATTTTCCCACTTTAGAGTTCACCTCAGCCACTAACTCCCCATTACAACCCTCTCATAATTGGTATAAATTCACAATATTTTATTATTTACGGACGCGATTTACTATTTTCGTCGTTTTTACGAGAGTTTGCATCAAACAGAGCAAAATTCACATTTATATAAAATAATTCATTCACTTTAAAGTAATTCTTGAGATACTATCGTGTTAATAAATTGAAATGAATGATTTTAACTACATTTGTGCTTTTAATTGATAAGTATCTACTGTATGTTGCATTATCCACTGTAGACTTGTCTCCCCTATATGAGTTTTCGATTTTAGCTCAGATCCTGCTGTAGGAAGATATTGCTTAGCCAACAAAATCTTATTTTTTGGAGGAAAGGGGTTTCTTATCGCAGTAATATAGCATTTTCTGAGCGTCCCAGCACCCCCCAAAATTTATCTCAAAGTTTTTATTTTTTGATCCACCCATAAACCTTTTCTTTGGAAATTGCAAGGGCTACAGAGTTGAGAGACTTTTTAACATTATAGAGATTTTATTATTCAAATAATATTTCACTTGTAGACTTTGTGGTCCGGGGTGGTACACAATGAAACACACTCGATCAAAGCCTACGCCTTTCATAAACTGTATTATTGTATCACGAGTATGTTTACTGAATAAACCATGGATGGCCAACGAAAGAGTGAAACTGCCAAAATCTGTCGCTCATATATTTTGTTTCCCTCTCTGATCACCTTAGATAGAGCGAACAAGCGTGCGAGGAGAAGGCACGAAGAAGTGCTCGGAGAAGGGAAAGAGAATCGAGGCCTATTTTCTGTCAAATATTGTTAACATTCCCGGATTCAGAATTGCTTGAAACCGCTCGATAATATCATCGAACTAGGAGACGCAATTCCTCTCAAAGCTTCGGTCGATTCGACACACACGTCCAGCCATGTTCGCCCTTATTTGCTCATTTTTCGACTGACTGTATGATGCCCTACGCCATACATGCACATACTCGTCCTTGCACTTCTAACTCACGTTCTAAGAATTATCTCAATTATGGCGGCATATGTATACGCCCAAAATAAAAGAGCCCACTTTGACCGTTGTCTATAAATGTTATTTTCTACCTAATTTATGTCTGAAACTGATCCTTACCGACAGCCGACAAAGTGGGCTTTTTATTCTGGACGTTCATATATTTTATAGTTCAATATAAATCTTTTTACACTCATCCCAGGTGCAATGCCGAGTTACCTTGAGACCAGACGGCACGGCTACTACGGCGTAAATCTTAGTCTTACGCCTCAGCTCTCACGACTATCGCCCACACTTAAAAGGCTTGAAAATATTTTCATCATTTTCAGGATTGCCTTATTTTACGAAGGTCAAAACTTTTTTTTTTCTTCTTCAAATATGGCCAAAATAGCGCCAACAACATCAGGCTTCAAGAGGACTGAGTGACTCACTCCGCAATAAACACATTGTGTTCCGAAAAAGGCCGCATGCTGTTTATCATTTAATAATATATGTAAGAATATGTTGTTTCTCGGCTTTCAATATCCACTTCAGAAACAAATGGGAAAAAATCAATCATAATTTTAATAATAGATTCAATGCTTTCACAATGATTCATTATAATAATAGAAGATTCTATTTGACATTTGGCATTCTATTTGACAAAACAACCGTCATCGCAAAAACATACAATATTTTTCCAAGAAAAGATAGAGAAGCAATCGAAATCTTAAAACACCCTAATAACATCAATAGGGACAATGGATATAATACCAATCCGATTTGGCTTTCCGTCCTCCCGGTTTTTTAAAAAAGACTTGATTGGCCAATCAGTTCCCAAGGTGGGTGCTCTGGCCAATCACAGGCATCGTAGAGAGTTTATATAAGAGTAACATAATCTGAAGCTTCAGTTTCAGGTTAGCCCTGAAGAAGTGAACTGCAATGTTTATGAAACGTTGGCAAGATTCGTAGTTTTGAACACGATTGAAACCCGAAACACCTTCTTTCATCATCTTTTATAGTAGTAGTTATCATCTCTGATGGTTTCTATTTCACATTCTCTGATGGTATACAGTACAATCTTGTCTGTTACCATCTTCAGATAGTAATTGTTACCATGAAGATAGTTGTCCGTATATTAAATATAAAATATGGTACCCATTCCATCATTATTGTACCCAATACCATCTTTTTGCAATTTCGGCATCGACTTCGCATGATTTGGTACTGATTACATTATCATATTACTGAGCTGATTTTTGTCTCGAATTTTTATACGCATTTTTCGGACTTATGGTGGAGTAAGTATGGATCTTGCTTATTGCAAGACTACAAAATTTCAAGAAAGAAAGCCTTTGAATAAAAAAACTTGGACTTATTAACAGGAGTTTTTGAGCATAGAATTCTTCTTGGAATATGGATGTAACAGATGTAAGCAGTTTACTGAAAATATAATTTATAGGAATTTGACGACTCCACACTAAAAAGGTTCGAAGGTATGTTTCATGTTTCATAAGTATTAGCAATTTTGACAGAGACTTCGCCTAATTGGGTACTAATTACCTTATTATATTATTGAGCTGATTTTTATTTTCTGTCTTTTGGGCGTATTTTTCGGACTTATGTTGCAGTAAGTATAGATTTTTCATATAGCATGACAACAAAATTTCAAGAAAGAAAGCCTTTGAATAAAAAAACTTGCACTTTCTAACAGAAGTTT